>CM008281.1:25425799-25465199 GCA_002319775.1 Fagopyrum tataricum | reverse complement strand
CGGAGGATTGCCCCGCAACTAGTCCAATAGTGTACACGGGGGAGATGCATCAAAATCAGTCCCACTGGTTAACAGGGACGGGGGCAAGAGTCGAAACACTCTTGTGTTACAAGCAAAAGTTGAAAAATAGAATGACTAAATCCACCTAATGAAAGATAATAAACCGGGACATTGTATGTTGCATGTTGATTGATTTACAGTACTTCTTTACGTGTGTGTGCGCTTTAGTGACCTTACTATTAGAATTGTAGCTAACAGTTTTACCGTGTTGTTAGGTTTTTTCAAGATAGATCTCTACCGAGAAATCGGGAGAGGAGTGGCCAGCCGGGTTTCCGTACTAGGAGTTGGGTGTTGGGTTATATATTATGTTTTATTTATTTTATTACAATATAGTTATCTATATAACTGTTGGCTGATGTACGGGTCTAGAGTCTGGGTGAGTTACATACTTATTTTTGAAATGATTTGATTTAAAAATATTTGTGCCTTGTTGCAAGATCCGACATTATTGACATCAACCTAAGGCCGGGACCCACTATGAGGTCCTAACCAATGACGCTCTGAATTCCCAAAATTCGGGGTATTACAACATGGTATCAGAGCTCTAGGTTGGCAACAATGACACTCACGATCTTCTAAAAAGACCAAGTATAAACAGAACCCGAAAAGGGATATGGTTTTCCAAAATAAATTTCAAAGTTTGTTTACTATTGAGTCAGGTTGAGTAGTAGTACGGAAACCACCGCTCCATTCGGCAGATCTCGATAGTAGTAAGTTAGTGTGATTTGTACTTATAAATAATAATACTAGTGATAGTCGTCTGTCTCGTATAGACGGTGAACACCAAAATAGTAACCGTGTCGGGTTGGGTTAAAGGTAAGTACCTTTTCACCCTTCCAACATGAAGAAGAATTAATAAGGCACTACAGATCAAGCACGAGAGTGGAGAAATAAAAGCGTCCCAAAGACGAGAGTACGGAACGTGATGAAAGTGTGACTCGATTGTACTAGGAATTCTAAGATATGACCAACCAATAAGGTCACACCCCGAAGAAAGCCCCGAGGTTCACATAATGATTCCGGACTCCGGAGATACAATTGTTTTTAACTTTGAAAGAATATAAAGATAGCGAACGAAACCACAGTAACCGTAATTACATCAGGTGTGCCATAAGAAGGAAGAGCAAGTGAAACGATGCGGAAAAGGCGTGAGAGCCAATATAGGCGTCCCTTTGACAAAGACTAGAGACGCAAACGTCAAGAGATATTCCCAAGAAACCGAAACTAGAAGAAGAGAGTGTCATAATACGTAGAGGAACGCGAGAACAAGTCATCACACGGTGTCATGAAGTACAACAGTGTCGGTGGGATGACGGGAAGAAGTGCGAAATGGTGATTGCTTGCATAGGAAGTCAAGCAGGCACTAGAAAGCGAACAACACCGGTTAGGGTACGAATAAGGAAGCAGGCAATATAATCTAAGAAACCGAAGAAAGAGGTACCTGGACCGACACATCGAGTTAAGGGAAAGGAAGTAAGAACAGTGACGTGCTTCCCGGATGAACGGTAGAGTATCACAACCAAATACGGTAAAGGAACTAACATGAATGAGTGATGATACAACAACCACAAAGAAAAAAAAATCAATACATGTGAAGCGGTCAAGATGTCACAATTGCTAAGCGATGACTGATTACACGGAGGATAATGATTGAAGAATACAGTTGATCTAGGAAGACCCAAGGTAGAGGAGATAGAAGGAATAATAGGAACAAATAATCAACTCTTGGTATGGAACTAGCTAAGACTATGAAGGGAGTTGATCGAAGCTTCGATCACCGCACTGGAAGCAAGTAGTCAATAACAAGCGAACGAAATTGATTAAACCACGGAGAAGGAACCCAATAACGGAAGTTAAGAAACCGAGTAAGGATATGCACCAACCTACGGCCCGACAACAGGAAACATTCTCCCAATGAACCGTGGAGTACCGTAGGCAGATACTAGTAAGGATGATAACACATAAATTGAGAAAGAGGAGAACCTTGGTACATATGTAGTGGTTAGGATGCCACCACTTTTGAGCAGGATTTATGTAACACCCCAAATTCGTAGGACTCGAGGTGCTACTGGGCTAGGATCTCACAATGGATCCTGACCCTAGCCTGACAACAAGTTCACTGAATCTTAAAAAAAGGCACCAATAGATTAAATACAAAACATCAAACTATTATAAAAGTATCAAAAGGTTTATACAAAGTACTGCTGAGTACAAACAAAACATAATATATACACATGATCAAAAGATCCATATCCCACGAGGACGACCCAATGTACGGAGCCCACAACAGATCACCCCTCTGGATCACTCTGCAACTCTCCTAACCTGCAAAGGATCTACAACACGGTATAAAACCTTTAGCTAACCAAACACATATATAAGAAGATGCATCAGCACAATCACACACCAATGAATAGTAAACACATCAACATGCTATCACACATTTACCCGGTTTATTATTTTAATAACATCCAGTCATTCAAGCGTATATATATATATATATATATATATATATATATATGAATATATGTGATACGAGGAATATAACTCTCGCCTCTGGGTGCTCATGGCAGCTGGAGTGGTCCCTGGTCACACCCACCCGTGTACCCAAAGGGAATGGGGAGTGACCAACCGTTTACCAAGTCTGACCCAACCACAGAGAACCGTCCAGACTCCAAAGGGATGAAAGGGACAGCTGTCACGGCCCTACAATGGGCAATCACTATACCATTGGTCGGTGACCATCATAACGCTTGCCATAAAGCATATAACAAACACCACTCATGCACACATCCAATATAAGGATGGCAGCTAAGTAAGTCCTATGGACTTACCTCAACCTCAGGGTAAACTCAACCACGATCAACTCTAAGATACGTCCACTCCAATCCGGAGGAAAACACTGTCTAATATCAAGGCATACAAGATATATCAGACTTATATCCATCAAAGGGTCACACCTAAACCCAAGGGATCCATAAGGATCATATCCTAACTCATAAACCTCAAAGCCATAACTGGCATATAGATATATCACATCCTCATACAAGTACCTAGCATGCTACTAACCCACTCATAATAGGAAAGGAAAGGATTTACCTAACTCTAGGTAGACCCGGGACAAGACGCACCTGCGTGACACAAGAGACGCAGGGGCGGAACAAGCAACCCGCAGGCGCGACAGAACTCAGCCGCGGACGCGGTGACAAAGGTCGCAGGCAACGCAGGCACGGCGCGGGCGCTGTGGCACGGACTCCGCAGGGGCGGCGGCTTCCAGGCGCGGGGGCGGCGACGGTGCAGAACGTGACCCCGCGATTCCTCTTCGGCTCTTCTCGTGATCAAAACACGTCTTCATCATTCCAGATTCACACACATACATATAGATACACATACCAACATCAAACTATATCCAATTCATCAAATCCTAAGCTAAGGAAGGAAGAACAAGAAAGAAAGAAAGGAAGGAGAAGCAAAAAGCTTACCTCTACTGTTGTAATCACCCAAGGAAAGAACAAACACACTCTCAGCTGGCATCACAAGCTCAACAAACATACACCAAAGCAACCTCAGCAAAGCCACACCACAACTCTCTTTTCAAGAGAACTCACACACAAGATCAAGGAGAAGAAAGAAGGAGGCAAGGATGACGTAGGAAGGCTGGGAATGAAGTGATGAAGAAGCCCTTGATCAGCTAAGGAAAAGAATAGGAGGAGGAAAGAGTAAAGCACGGGTCAACAAAGCCGGCTGCAGCCGCCGGAAACCGCAGGGGCGGTTCCCTGAGCCGCAGGGGCGGAAACCCGCTGGGGCGGCACACATGCCCGCGGGGCGGCTAAGGTCAATCTCGGCCAAAGCTAAATCTCGGCTAAGACAAACTCAGTCCGAAAGACTAAGGCTCTTACATCTCACCCCTCTAAAAACAAGTTTCGTCCCGAAACTTGTAAAATCCTCAAACCAATCGGACTCACAAGCCGAGGTACAACTCTCTCTATAACCTCAAACATAAGCATGGAGGAAACCTTCAACTCCAACAACAAAACACTATCCAGGGCATAGAGGAAAACCATCTCTAGCCAAATCATCAACATAACCACGGGCATGGAGGAAAACATCTCCAGCAATACTGTATCCACCAAAGTAGCATGGAGGAAAGAACCATCTCCAGCTAAACCTATCACAATAGCATGGAGGAAAGAGCCATCTCCAGCTATAAACAATCGCACTAGCACAACAGGATCTAATAAGATCATAATCACATCATAGCTAGCACGAAAATAAACACATCATGGCATATAAACACATAAGCATAACACTCACCAAGATAGTACTAAGATCAACTCGGTGATCCTATTAGTGCATCTATCTCGGCATAGAACTCTGGATAGTTCCTCTGGATACTATCCTCAGTCTCCCATGTAGCCTCATCGGGTCCGCGTCTCGACCACTGTATCCTCAACATAGGAATGTCCTTCGAACGTAGGCGTATCATACCTCGTTCTAGGACTGCAATCGGGTGCTCAACGAAAGTGTGGTCCGGCTCAACCACCAAATCATCATAACTAACGATGTGTCTCGGATCTGGTATGTACTCCCTCAGCCGAGACACATAAAATACAGGGTGAACACCCTCTAATCTCGGAGGCAAAGCTAATCTGTATGCTGCGCTCCCAACCCGATCCAGAATTTCGAATGGTCCGACTTATCGGGGGCTCAACTTCCCCTTAATACCAAAACGCCTAACACCTCGTGTCGGGGACACTCTCAGCCACACATGGGCTCCGACTCTGAACTCTAGAGGTCTACGCCTCCTATCAACATAAGACTTCTGACGGCTCTGCGCAGTCAGCATCGGCTCTCTAATCGATGCTACTCGAGCAACATCATCCTGAATCTGATCAGGGGCCAAACCACTAACACTGCTCTGCTCATCCTAGCATAATGGGGTACGACATATATGTCCATACAGTGCCTCATATGGAGCCATCCCAATAGATGCATGCCAGCTGTTGTTGTATGAGAACTCAACAAGTGGGAGATGATCCGTCCACACTTGTCCCCAATCCAACACACAAGCTCGCAGCATGTCCTCAAGGGTCTGAATGGTCCTCTCTGACTGACCATCTGTCTGAGGATGGAACGCAGTCGTGAAGTGCAAACTCGTCCCTAGGGCAGTCTGAATCTGCTGCCAGAACCTCGAGGTAAATCGTTCATCTCTGTCTGAGACGATCTTCCTCGGTACACCATGGAGTCTCACTATCTGCCTAGTGTACTCCTCAGCTAATCTGCTCACTGGCCACGTTTCCCTAATAGGAATGAAACGTGCCGTCTTCGTCAATTTGTCCACTATAACCCAAATAGCATCAAAACTCCGGCTCAGCCTTAGTCCGGTCACAAAGTCCATGGTGACGTCCTCCCACTTCCTATGTGGAACAAGAAGTGGATGGAGCTCACCTCCAGGTCTACAATGCTCTATCTTAACCTGCTGGCAGGTCACACACTGTGCCACAAATCTGGCCACATCGGGCTTCAGCCCTCCCCACCAATATAGACGTCTCAAATCCTGATACATCTTACTCGTACCTGGATGTACAGAGTAAGGTGTACAGTGAGCCTCCTATAAAATCCTTTGTCTCAGCTCTGTATCAGCAGGTACACAGACGCGACCGCGGCAACTCAAAACTCCATCTACTCCTAGCAGGAACTGTGGTGCCTCATCCCGAGACATCCTATCTCGTATCCTCAGCAGTGTCGGGCAGGTCTCCTGCTTCTGTTTGATCTCACCCAACAGATCAAGAAGAACCTCTAATGTACGTAGCTGGGCATCCTCATCAGGAAACTGGTTGTCCAACTCTAACCAGATCAGGTCTCTCTGCAAGTGATGCTGAATTGTCAGCCTCGCAATCGCCTGCTCTCGAGGCGTCTCTCTGCTCAGGGCGTCATCGACAACGTTCGCCTTCCCCGGATCATATCAAAATCCTTGACCAGCTCAAGCCACCTAAGCTGGCGGTTATTCAATTCCCGCTGCGTGAAAATGTACTTCAGACTCTGATGGTCTGTGAAGATCTGACATGTAACACCATACAGGTAATGTCTCCAGTTCTTCAATGCATAAACTACCGCTGCCAACTCCAGATCATGAGTCGGATAGTTCTCCTCATACGTCTTCAGCTGTCTAGACGCATATGCAATCACTTTGCCTGCTGCATCAATACACATCCCAAGCCTAGCTTGGATGCATCACTGTAAACCACAAAATCCTTTGTACCCTCTGGCTGTGCCAAAACAGGAGCAGAAGTCAGACGTCTCTTCAGCTCCTTAAAACTCTGCGTACACTGATCAGACCAAACAAATTTGGTAGTCTTCCTCAACAAACTCGTTAGTGGACGGACAATCACAGAAAATCCCTCCACGAAGCGTGTGTAATAACCGGCTAGGCCGAAGCTACGTACTTCCTTGACGTTCGTCGGTGTAGTCCATGCTGCTACTGCCTCAATCTTCGCCGGATCAACCTTGATCCCTTCAGCTGATACCACATGACCCAGGAATGCTACCTCTGGCATCAAGAACTCACACTTAGAGAAGTTAGCATAAAGTTCTCTATCCCGCAAAACCTGTAATACAGTCCTCAGATGTCTTGCATGCTCCTCTCCACTGTGAGAGTATACCAGAATGTCATCCATGAAAACCACCACAAACTGATCTAGGAAGTCGATGAAGATGCTGTTCATCAACTCCATAAAGACTGTTGGGACATTCGTAAGCCGAAATGGCATCACTACAAACTCGTAGTGTCCATATCTGGTCCGGAATGCTGTCCTATGTACATCCTGCTCTCTCACCCTCAGCTGGTGATATCCTGAGCGCAGGTCAGTCCTAGAGAATACAATCGCTCCATGAAGCTGATCTAACAAGTCATCAATGCGCGGCAATGGATACTAGTTCTTGATGGTCACCTTGTTCAACTCTCTGTAATCAATGCATAACCTCAGTGATCCGTCCTTCTTCCGTACGAAGAGGACAAGTGCTCCCCATGGGGACACGCTAGGGCAAATAAAGCCCTTCTCAGCCAGCTCCTCAAGTTGCTTCTTAAGCTTTAACATCTCGACAGGCGCCATTCTGTATGGGGCCTTCGAGATAGGTCTCATACCAGGCTCTAACTCAATACTGAAATCCACACTCCTCTGAGGCGGCAAATTGGATGGCTCAGCAAAAACATCTACAAAATCACAGACAACTGGGATATCCTCTAATGCTGGACTCTCCCCCTCCTTCATGGCATAACACCAGAAGGCCTCACAACCCTGTGCAATTAGTTTAGCTGCCCGTATCGCACTGATAACCATGCTAGATTTTCCAAGGTCCCAACCTCGGAAAACCTCTATCTAACCTAACTCGGTAGAGAGGGTAACATTCCTCCTACCTACATCTAAGACTGCAGAATGTCTATCCATCCAATCCATAGCTAGAATGACTTCTTCATGCTCTAATGGCATGACAAAGAAGTCCACAAGCAAAACACGGGTCCCTACAGTAATGAGACAGTCACGAATCTCACGGGTACCTCTGACCATACCACCATCGGGTAACCCTATAATAAAGGGCATCCCCTCAACTGTATCTAGATTCAGACGCTCTACACATGCATCAGATAAAAAAGAGTGCGTAGCACCCGTATCAAACAAGACTCTAACAAGTAAACCATGAATCAGAATGGTACCTGTAGCAGTCGATGCAGTTGGCTGTTCTACACTCCTAAGCTCAAAGACTCGACCCTGTGGTCCTCTGGTATTAGTGGTGCTCCCACCACGACCTCTGCCTCTACTCGGCCCAGGAGCAGATCCCTGAGTCGTAGGGCGATCTGGGACTCTCTATTGTCCCTGCATCTGCTGCTGAGGTGGCCTCTGGCTACCTCCCGCTGTACTGGCAGGAGAAGAACCCTGTTGTGACGAAGCTCCACCCCGTCTACAGAAAACATGTCGGTGACCGAGTCTACCACAGATGTAGCAAGTCATTGTCTGCGTCGTACACTCTGACCGCATATGTCCATAACCACCACACTTGTAACACTGTACTCCCTTATCTGCAACTGGTGCCGAGGAGGGATGACTCTGGCAACTCTGGCCTCGCCTTGCACTAACAGTCCCACCAGCACCACTGGTCTGCCCAGTACGCTGTCTCTTCTTAGACCCTCCGGTCTGAGAAGCTCTCCTCTGACTAGCTCGCTCTCGCTCATAGTCGGCGGCTCTATCCTGGTAGTCCATCAAGGACTCACAATGAAATCCCGCCATATAGGCCCGGGTGGCATCCCTCAGTCGTCGGGAAAACAGATATACGTGCTGATCTGCAGAAGATGCAGTTGGTCCTAGCAATGCCAACTCCTTCTGGAACCTCCTGATAGCCTCGGAGACTGGTACATCCTCAAATCCAGCCTCAACAAAATCTCGTAGTTTCTCCCTCCTCAGTGAGGCAGGGCAGAAACACTCTTTGATGATGGTCCGCATCTGATCATAACTGTCAATCTGTGCTCGTACAAACCTCCACCAGTGTTGTGCTAAGTCTTTGAACAGAGTCTGCACCAACTCTATCTACGTGTCTGCTGGACATCTAATGGACTACAGAGCTGAGTCAACATGTCCAATCCACAGCTCAACCTCGAGCTCCACCTTCGCAGAGAAAGGGGGTACACCCATCGGGTGAAATGCCTTCAACCAAGTGTCTGGTCTAGGCCCTCTATACTCCTCTGTAGCTCGAGCAATCTCAGCAACAGGTGCCGGTGCAGCTGGCACCTGAGTAACCCCATGGGATCTCTTAGATGGTCCCTCATGTGTTGGCAGATCTGGGATAGGTCTACCCGCTCTGGCAGCCTCCTCCACTCGCCGAATATACTCGCGGAACTCAGGTCCTCCCATGGAGACATAATCCGAGTCCTCTGACTGGACTCGCTGTGGACCCTGTCTCCCAGCTACGCCGTTCCAAGTCTCAGGAACAACACTCTCAGCAACGTCCTCGTGAACCTCTTCCGCTGCAAGTGGATCAACAACGGAAGTCCTACCCCGTCCTCTACCTAGAGGGGGTCTACCTCTACCTCGTCCAGCTGCAGCTAAGGCTCTAGTCTGAACCATCTGCAGAGGACGTAAACCTAACTCATAAGGCAATAACCTATTGAAAAGTCAGACCCTTTTCGGGTTCTGTTTATTTATCTATTCGAACTTTATTGCAGATTAATAGTGCCATTGTTGTCAACATGGGCTCTGATACCAACTTTGTAACACCCAAATCCGTAGGACTCGAGGTGCTACTGGGCTAGGATCTCACAATGGATCCTGACCGTAGCCTAACAACAAGACACCAAGAGATTAAATACCAAACATCAAACTGTTATAAAAGTATCAAAAGATTATACAAAGTACTGTTGAGTACACACAAAACATAATATATATACATGATCAAAAGATCCCATATCTCACTAGGACGACCCAGTGTACGGAGCCCTAAGCAAATCACCCCTCTAGATCACTTTGTAGCTCTCCTAATCTGCAAAAGATCTACAACACGGTATAAAACCGTTAGCTAACCAAACACATATATAAGAAGATGCATCAACACAATCACACACCAATGAATAGTAAACACATCAACATGCTATCACACATTTACCCGGTTTATTATCTTAATAACGTCCAGTCATTCAAGCGTATATATATATATATATATATATATATATATATATATATATATATATATATATATATCAATATGAATATATGTGAAACGAGGAATATAACCCTCGCCTCTGGGTGCTCATGGCAGCTGGAGTGGTCCCTGGTCACACCCACCAGTGTACCCAAAGGGAATGGGGAGTGGCCAACCGTTTACCAAGTCTGACCCAACCACAGATAACCAAACACCACTCATGCACACATCCAATATAAGGATGGCAGCTAAGTAAGTCCTATGGACTTACCTCAACCTCAGGGTAAACTCAACCACAATCAACTCTCAGATACGTCCACTCCAATCCGGAGGACAACACTGCCTAATATCAAGGCATACAACATATATCAGACTCATATCCATCAAAGGGTCACACCTAGACCCAAGGGATCCATAAGGATCATATCCTAACTCATAAACCACAAAGCCATAACCGGCATACAGATATATCACATCCTCAAACACGTAACTAGCATGCTACTAACCCGCTTATACTAGAAAAGGAAAGGATCTACCTAATTCTAGGTAGACCCGGGACAAGACGCACCTGTGTGACACAAGAGACGCAGGGGCGGAACAAGCAACCCGCAGGCGCGACCGAACTCAGCCGCGGGCGCGGTGACAAAGGCTGCAGGCAACGCAGGCACGGCGCGGGCGCTGTGGCACGGACTCCGCAAGGGCAGGCGCGGGGGCGGCGACGGTGCAGAACGTGACCCCGCGATTCCTCTTCGGCTTTTCTCGTGATCAAAACACGTCTTCATCATTCCAGATTCACACACATACATATACATACACATACCAACATCAAACTATATCCAATTCATCAAATCCTAAGCTAAGGAAGGAAGAACAAGAAAGAAAGAAAGAAAGGAGAAGCAAGAAGCTCATCTCTACTGTTGTGATCACCCAAGGAAAGAACTAACACACTCTCAGCTGGCATCACAAGCTCAACAAACATACACCAAAGCAACCTCAGCAAAGCCACACCACAACTCTCTTGCAAACTTCAAGAGAACTCACACACAAGATCAAGGAGAAGAAAGGGAGAAGCAAGGAGGACGTAGGAAGGCTGGGAATGAAGTGATGAAGCAGCCCTTGATCAGCTAAGGAAAAGAATAAGAGGAGGAAAGAGTAAAGCACGGGTCAAAGGGTCAACAAAGCCGGCTGCAGCCGCCGGAAACCGCAGGGGCGGTTCCTTGAGCCGCAAGGGCGGAAACCCGCTGGGGCGGCACACATGCCCACAGGGGCGGCTAAGGTCAATCTCGGCCAAAGCTAAATATCGGCTAACACAAACTCGGTCCCAAAGACTAAGGCTCTTACAATTTATAAGTTGGGCGACCGTAGCCAGAAAGGATGGTTGACCTTTTGACCTAAGAAGAGATGAGATACCGAAAATGGTAAGGACAACGTAAACGGAATTTCAACTCCTAATATAAGGACTATGGGGATTAAGACATGAGGTGAGTACGCTCACAAACCAACAAGTCGTAAATAGAGAACCAAACTACAGGTGAAGCTTGTTTATGTATAAGGAAGTTACAGTAGAATATCATCAAGACCTACTTAACAAAGACCACACCGACCAACAAATGAATCTGGCATGATCAAGTAGGTAATTCCATGAAGATCAGTTGACAAGTGAAAAGAAATTCCGATCACCATGAAGTGAATATTTAAAGGTGTAGGGATGCTAGAAGATCTGTGTTGATGGTGGAGGATAGCCACCCCTATGAAAAGGGTAGTTAAAGATACAGACAACCTAAGTCAAAGCATTAGTGTGGAAGTAGCAAAAAAGAGACCGATAAGATGACCCGTGGACCAGGGACGATCATAGGGAAACAATACCATTTTGAGAGAAACAAGATGATCACGAATACACAGAACCGAAACACCAAATGAGAGGACGTAATACACTCGGATATTTACCCGGCGTTAGTTAACGAAGTAGTAAGCAAGTCAAACGGGGGCAGCACACCAAATGAGAAGGCTAGCGACAAGACTTCGAACCTGGGCAGGTGTATGAATTTAATGTTACCTTAGTAACCTAGAAGCTGGTAAGACGCCAATCAATCGACGGACCGACATATAGTTAAGCGGCAGGATCATGGGTGAGTTAAGAGTGACATTGAAGTATAAGGCGAGAAACTGATCCAATACATAGTAAAACCATCTTTGTAGGTATAGCAAGCCGACCGCCCTTGTACGCGGAGTAAGAGTAACCACCTTGTGTGATCTGGACTAGATCAAGAGAACCAGAGGAGCTAAAGAGAATGATCAATCAAGTTGGTTAAGGACTAAGACCTAGAAGTCCGGTACCACCTGGGAAAGGGAAGGAAACCGCCAATGCATTGAATAAGAGACATTTCAGGAAAAGGCTATAACCGATCGACGGCTCCACCTGAGCTATAGAGGAACTTGGAAGGACTAAAGGTACAGATTCAGTTCGCAAGAACCGACCGATAATAGAGTGTTGTAGGGCATGTGCCGGATCCGTTGGATGAGATCCGACAGAAGCAGGACAACTGCCCCACCATACCCAAGATCTGGGAGAGGAAATCCCGGGATGATGCACCACAAGGGTGATAGGTATAGATGGACCGATGAGACGTCATGGGCATGTTTTTGTTCCTTTGGATGAGAAGTTGAGACAGAGGATACTGTAGGAGACTCATTCTACACCCTACTCGGTACACCCAAGTACCAGAGAGATGTACCGAGACGTCAAACACTCCTACTGGCGGAGTGGTCTGACGCCGGATTGGACCGGATTCGTGACACATAACATGACTTGTCAATAGATCAAGATTGAGCACCACTGATCCGGAGGAGAGTTCCACCCACTGCCGGTCCCGCAGTGGAAGCGAGAGGACATATCTATACACTTTGACATCGAGTTGAGGCTTAGCGAGAGTTTTGACACTAATTGAGTATTGGTGGATAGACTAACCCATACCGACCTTTCATCCTCATCAGGGGGAAAAGTGGTTGATGTGTCGGTTAGCAAGAATAGTCACGAGACAGATCGCAAAACTGCATGGAGTTCTTGGAACCATTGTCTCAGATCGAGAATGGTGGCCCAATTCGAAATTTTGGGAGGAGATACAGGACGACGTGACTCGGGTAGCCTTCAACGGAGAGCATGCTGCCAGCGCAGAGTCGTTAGAAGTCTTATGCTGATAAGAGGCGCACACCGCTAGAATTCGAGTCGGTTAACTAGTGTGGTTAAGAGTATCATCGACCCGAGGCGAGATATTGGAGCAGGCCGGAGAGTTTACGTACCGGTTGACCCTCCCACTTGCCTTGGAGAACACACATTCGGTATTGCATGTGTCTCAGTTCAAAGAACATACACAGTACCCACAACATGTGATCAACCAGGAGGATTTGACTGATGAACCGGACCACACTTTACCGAGCACCGCTAACTATTGTGGGAAGGAGTGTTAGACGACCGTGGGAGAAGGAGTTTCCGATGCTAAAGATTCAATAGTCCCGACTGAGAATCGATGATTTCACTTGAGGAATATGGGATAGGATTAAGGACTCATTACCGGAGCAACATGCCGAGTTAGGAGCGACTTTAAGTCGATGAGTTAGTCTAAAAGCTTGCTTATGTGTTATGTGTTTATTAGATGCTACGCACTTTAAAGTTCGAGGGATTATATATATATTGATGATTGCCCTCCGGATGCGTGTGATACCGGTTTGTCCGGGTTGAAAGAAAGGGGAAAGTTCTCCAAAGAATTACAATAACTATGACTCGGAAGTCCAAAATTCGGACTAACAGTACATCACTCTAAGTTTCGCGACGAAACTTATTTTAAGGGGTGACTGATGTAATAACCGGAAAATTTTTAATAATTCTTCCCGGTTTTAAAAAAAATTTATTTAATTAATTTACTTTATTTAACCCGAGAGTCCAATCGAATACAAAGAAATAATCCAAATAGTTTCAAATAGTTCTTGTGGTTAATCTAAACCCAATTCGTATACTAAAATCCTAAACCGGACCCAAAAGCTTATATTGAATGGGGCCTTATAATCCCATGTACTCCCACGAACCGGACCGGTCTAGGACCAGTGCACGCTTGATGCGCTCTTCGTCGGTTGAACGCGAGGATCCACCGGTGATCGTTCCTTCCGTTCACTTCTTTTTGATTGTTTTTGTGTTTTTTTGATATGCCAAGTTAGGATCGTCCATCCTCTCACCTTGGAACTCCTTGGCTCGAGATCTTTTCCCTCGGAATCTCACTTCGGGATTGGATCTCCTTTGTCCTCCTAGCCTCTCACCGTAAGGACACCACTCAACCTCTAACCTTGTGGGTTTCGAAACTTCGGCCTCTCACCTTAGTTTCTAGGTTTGTTTTTTTTCAAAGTAAAAAAACACAACTTGATTGAAGAATCACTCTATATTTCGTCCCCCTAGAAAAGGGTGTGGGAGAGGCCTTATATAGGCTAAAAAATCAACACCTAAACTCCCACAATTAAATGGTTACAAGTTCAAAAGTTTTGGCAATTAAGCAAAGGAAAAAAAAGGGATTTCACCACATAAAAGCAAGCACACAAAGGGCCTAAGGACCATAAAATTGCCGGCCATTTGGAAGCTCCAAGAGACAAAAACATGGCTGCCAAAAACCCAACAGAAAGTGGTATTAACCCTATTGAATGGTTAGTTTAATACAAGTGAACATTTAATTTCACTTGTATTAAACAACCCTCTTTATTCCATAATATCATGAAATAAAGTCAAGCATGACCACATCTTACAAACAAAATAAAATACAACTATAAGGTCCAAGATAAGGTGAGCCGGAACCGGAATCCTCAATTGCTTCAAGCATGTTCACCAAATAACATTCATGGTCTGGCCAACATGTCGGAGCTCCAAATGGATAGTAGGTCAATGTGGTTTGTCCTAACATGCGAGCTTTAGCTCGAGTGAGAGGTGGTGATGACCTAGGTGCTGGCACATCACTCTCGTTACTTAAGTCCGGCGGGCTCACATCATCCCCTCCTCCTTGGAAAGGATTCGACACCGAATCCGCCAGCTCATTCTCTGCATCCTCGACCTCATCACCTGCATAAAAAGGAGACAAATCAGAAACATTAAAGACATTATGGACACCATACTTACTAGGAAACTCAATGCGATATGCATTATCGTTAATTTTCTTAAGAATCCGGAATGGACCATCCGCTCTTGGTTTGAGCTTAGATTGCCAAAGAGATGGAAAGCGGTCCTTCATCAAATGGACCCACACAAGGTCTCCCTCCATGAAGAGAATTTCCCGTCTCCCCTTGTTGGCTTGCCGGACATACTGCTTGTTACGCTTTTCTAATTGAACCCGGACACGCTCATGCAAACCTTTTACAAACTCAGATCTAGATTACCCATCCAAATCAACGGGTTGCGGGACCGGTTGAGGAATCAAATCTAGAGGCGTGAGAGGGTTCTTGCCATAAACAACTTCAAAAGGAGACTTCTTGGTCGCGGAATGAATAACCCGATTATATGCAAATTCCACAAAGGGCAAACAATCCTCCCACCTGCACAAGTTAGTATCCAACATAGTACGAAGTAAAGTACCAAGAGTCCGGTTTGCTACCTCGGTTTGACCGTCCGTTTGAGGGTGACAAGAAGTTGAAAATAGTAGCTTGGTCCCCATCTTGGCCCAAAGTGTCTTCCAAAAATAACTAAGGAATTTAGAATCTCGGTCTGACACTATTGTCCTAGGTATTCCATGTAGCTTAACAATATGCTCAAAGAAAAGATTATCCACATTAGACGCATCATCAGTTTTACTACAAGCAATAATATGCGCCATCTTAGAAAACCTATCAACAACCACAAAAATGGAATCATGTCCTCTCCTAGAACGAGGTAATCTTATAACAAAATCCATAGAAATGTCTTGCCAAGGTGAGATAGCAATAGGAAAAGGCAAATATAGTCCATGTGGGTTAGCCTTAGACTTAGCCTTATGACAAGGAACACAACTAGCACAACATTTCTCTACATCATTTCTCATCTTAGGCCAATAAAAGTGTTCCCGCAAGATACCTAAAGTCTTAGTAACCCCAAAATGTCCCATCAACCCACCTCCATGGGCCTCTAAGACGATCAAAGCTCTCAAAGAACAAGTAGGCAAACATAACCTAGAAGCTCTAAACAAATATCCATCAAGAATATAGTAACTACAGAATGTGAGTCACTGCTAGAGCGCAAACAATGAACAAATATATCCCGGAAGTTAACATCAAGAGCATATAAATCACGAATTAAACCAAATCACAAAACACATGCATCTATAGAAAAGATAAGTGTGTACCTACGAGACAATGCATCAGCTACGATGTTGTCTTTTCCCTTCTTGTAGCGCACAACAAATGGGAAAGCCTCAATATACTCCACCCAACGTGCATGGCGTTTGTTCAACTTGGCTTGTCCTCTCAAATACTTCAAGGACTCGTGATCAGAATGTATAACAAACTCACGGTGTAAAAGATAGTGTTCCCAAACCTGGAGGACCTGAACCAAGGCATACAACTCCTTGTCGTATATAGGGTAATTCAAGGCAGCTCCTCCCAGTTTCTCGCTAAAATAGGCCACGGGGCGGCCCTCCTGCATCAACACTCCTCCAATCCCGATTCCCGAAGTGTCACACTCTATCTCGAAGGTCTTCGAGAAATCAGGAAGCACCAGTACAGGAGCATGGGTCAGCCGCTCTCTAAGTAACACAAAGGACTCCTCCTGAGTGGATCCCCACTCAAAACGCACGCCCTTCTTGGTCAACTCGTTGAGGGGGATGCAATGGTGCTGAAATCCCGAACGAACCTCCTATAGAACCCGGCAAGTCCAAGGAAACTCCGTATGTGAGGAACCTTTGTCGGGCGGGGCCATTCTGTTATTGCCTTTGTCTTCTCCTCGTCCACCCTCAAGCCTTCTTTTCCTACCACAACACCCAAAAAGACCACATATTCCGAGCAAAAATGGCATTTCTTAAAGTTTACAAACAAACGATGTTCTTTAAGCACAAGAAATACACTTCTTAAATGTTCAACAAGCTCGTGTAAGGTCTTGCTATAAATTAGGATATCATCAAAGTACACCACAATAAATTTACCTAAGTAATCACGTACGACATGGTTCATTAGGCGCATAAAAGTACTAGGTGCAGTTGTCCATTCATCCCCTTTATGAATCCTAATTTGATGATAACCACTCCTAAGATCTATTTTAGAAAAAATAGTAGCACCATGAAGTTCATCTAGCATATCATCAAGACGAGGGATAGGATGTCGGTACCTTAAAGTTATTTGGTTGATGGCACGGCAGTCGACGCACATAATCCAACTCCCATCTTTCTTGGGTACCAACAACACCGGAACTTCACATGGACTCAAGTTCTCCCGAATATACCCCTTGCTCAAAAGGTCCTCCACTTGAGCTTGTAACTCCTTTGTTTCCACCGGGTTTGCTCGATATACTGGCCGATTAGGAATGGATGATCCGGGTATGAAGTCAATCTGATGCTCTATGCCTCGAATAGGAGGTAGCCCCGGGGGCATCTCTTCGGGCATAATCTCCTTAAACTCCTCAAGTAGTGCTGCAATAGAAGGAGGCAAAGACAAACCATTAGCTTCCATAGTAGGTAAATATGTTACACAAACAAGAAGAAAGCAAACATCCCCCCTTTGTAAGGCTCGATGGGCGTCATGTAACCGTGCGGTGAGTACGGCTTTGGGCTTGGGTGTTATTTCAAGAGCGATCTTGGTCTTTCCCTTTGTTCGAGCAGCCTCTCCTTTCTCTAGCCATGTGATCCTCCATGATCTCGGATGGTGTAAGAGGCAGAAGCTTAACTTTCTTTCCTGCCATAGCGAAGAAGTATATGTTGGTGTATCCATCATGGAACACCCTTCGGTCAAACTGCCATGGTCGCCCAAGCAAGAGGTGGCAAGCCGAAACTGGAAGCGCGTCACAAACTACGTCATGTTGGTAGGGTCCGATGGCAAAACAAACCAAACATTGCTCCTTGACTTGAAGGGGGGCGTTGGTGTTGAACCATTGGAGTGAGTATGGTTGGGAGTGTGCCTTTGTTTTGAGTCCTAGGTGTGCAACTACCTCCTGACTAACAATGTTAGAACAAGACCCACTATCAATAATAATGGTATATAATTGTCCCGAAATTAAGCAACGAGTGTTAAAGAGATTCTCCCTTTGTGAGACATTGGGAACGAGTTCACTCGCTTAGAGGGCCTTCTTTGTGACGAGGCAATGGTCTCCACTTGGACCTTGGACTACTATCTCGTATTCATTGATCTTTGGAACCTTAGTTGTTAGAAGGCAGAAATCTCCCACACGAGCATGATCTTTAACTTCATCTCCTTCTATGATTGGGGCTACTGTTTCATAGTCCTCTTCCGGTTCATGGACCTCGGTAACCTCTTCCCCAAATGCGTTCAATAATACCTTGCGGGGGTGGGGGCATTCCCGGGCATAGTGACCATGCTCATAACACTTGTAGCATTTCACCTCTCTAGTCCGGCTGGTTTCTGGTTTATGAGTGGAACTAGGAAGAGAGGCGCTAGGGTTAGGGGCGGACTTGGCCTTGGGAGCTACTGTTGGGGATGAACCGGTTGTGTGGGTAGGACGATTATTTCGTGTGGGCTCGGTTTGTTCATGACTTGTCCATCTTTTTGATGACCCGGTTGTCTTACGTTTTTGGATTAAATTATAGGCGTGATTAGCATGGTGAATTGCATCGGTAAGGCTGGTGTGTCTGAGTTGTTCGACTATTTTTGACATGTCGGGGTTAATCCTAGACAAAAATTTGACTAGGACATAGTTTTCGGGTTGTCAAGTTCCCGATCTTTGTAGGAGAGTCCTCAACTCCTTGTGATAATCATCCGGAGTTCGGTTACCTTGACGTAACCTTTCAAGCTTGAGCAACAATTGTTGCTTGTAATCTGAAGGTATGAACCGCGCACGCATCCTTCTACGGAGTTCAAACCAAGTGTTGATGCGTGGTTCTTGATGGGCCTCCACATATTCTAATTCTTTCTGCCACCAAGTTAGTGCAAAATCAACAAAGTGAATAGTAGCAGTTTCAATCTTTTCAAACTCATTAAAATCATAATTTCGGAAGACGTGTTCGGCCTTAGTCTCCCAATCAATGTAGGTCTCACCATCTGCGGTTCCGGTAAAGTTTGGAACGTTCACTTTCGAGCCATGGTAACGCCTCCGATTGCGGTGACCATGGTTTTCTTCATTGTCCGAGTCATTGTATTGAGGACTATAGTCCCGGTTTTTGTCCTGATTTCTGCTTGCCGCATGGCTATTCACACTCTGTCCTCGGCCTCGACGGGGTTGATCTTGGTTTCTACCACCTTGACTTTGTTCACGTGGAGGGGGAGGTAATCTTCTTAGAAGCTCAGCCATTTGGGCTTCAAGATTGTCAAGACGTTGGTCTCGGTTGCCCCATTATCATTGACGGTTGCCATCCTGTTTTGGAATTACAATTCAAGCAAGAAATACAAACAAAAGCAAGTGTCCACAGTTTGGTCCCACAACAAGCAAGTGGGTGCTCAAAAACCAAAGCAAAATTCACAAGTAAGAAACTCAAAGGCAAAACCGAAAATGTGAAAATGCAATTTCCGAGGCCGAAACGATCTCAAACGGCTAAAAATGCCCTTAGGTCACAAAAAAGCCGTGAGTTGGACTCAGAAGCCCGTTTCCCTTCTCGGAAAGGTATGGCAATTGAAATTCTGAGTTTGGACGCCCGTTTTCCGCAAAAACCGCAAAACCAGCCGTTTTTCACCTTAGCTAGTTCTTCACCTATGAAACAAATCCGTGATAACTGAGATTCACCTATCACACAAAACAAACTCAGGGGCAAAGGTTAGAAAAAGAAAAACGTTCTCTCTCTCACCTCTCTCAAGTATATTTCACCTCACACTCACTCAAGTGTTTGATAGTTTTTTGGTTCACACAACTCCTCTTTTCCTTTGCTTCAAGGCAAAGCTCTCCACTCAAATATTTCACTTAGAAACTATAATTCCGCAAGCAAAGTGTTCTAAGATGCAATATAACTTCAACAAGATAACCTCAGAAAAGCATACATCAAAGACAACAAAAACCACAACAAATACGAGCCTTCCGGCGAGTATTTGCTTAGTCCCTAACAAGTAGTTAGTCAAAGCAATAATAAGCGTTTTTTCCCAAAACGTGCGGGTTGTGTTTAGGTTGGCTAGAACACTCACGAACAATTTGATAACACACACAAGACAATAGGATAACACTCCAGAATAATGTTCAAGCAACTTTCTTTCTTCAATATTACTAACATAAGATAATTGATAACAAGCTTAAGCAACTAAGAACAAGTCTCTTCTTTCTTTTTTTTTTTCTTTTTTTTTAAAAAAAACATTTTGCTCAACTTTTTATATATACTAGTCGGAACACGCGCGCTTCGTGCCCGTCGGACATGAATTCGGGAATTGTGTGTCCAAACTGGGAATCTTTCATTTTGTATTAATTTGATACCAATGCATTTTCCAGAACTAAAAAAGTACATCTGAGAATACTATGATAGAACATGAATCATGATAGAGGAATCAAGTATAATGCTAACAACAGAATTGTGTGTAACTCAGTTTTATCGTTGTACAACGCGCGTCAATGCAGAATGTATATCCGTTTGAATTGTAGTTTGGTTGGAGATGAGGATGGATGTGTTTAATGGTACAAAAAACAGAGGTTGAATAGAGCTATAAGGAGTTGTAGGGTATATTGTGTTGTAATGTTGTTGACAGAATTGTAGGTTGCTTCCGGTGGAGTTTGTAGTGCTCAGCAAAGAGGAAGGTGATCATATAGAGCTAAGGAATGTTGTTCGATGAGTATGGGGCTGCAGATTTTCATCCGTCAAATTCACAACTCTTATTCGTGAACTTGTAATGGAACTGCTACTAGGCACTTACTTTGCGAGTACCTGTAAAGCAAGGAGACGAGATATAAGTTAACCAATTTTACATGTTCAAATAATTCCTTATAACTAATATTGTATTAACTTAAAAATTTTAATTCATCAATTAACATAATCTAATTACTTTAACAAATATCCACACTCAGTTTTGTTTGGGCCAAATAGCTTACATATCGTAAGGAGTTTATAATCAATTTTTTTGATGCCAAAAAATTATCCTTATGAATTAGCTCCACTAACAAACTACTTGACTCAAATGACATTATCTAACCCGGCGGAAGAAACAATCAAAAGTATACTTTCATTTCTCATCAGCCTTTCAAAACACTTTTACCAGGGAAATCAAAACCAGGATGAAAGCTGACAGCTATAATTACCTTATTATGTCCTTTTCTTTCCGGCCAATCCATATAAGCAACTACCTACACCAGTGAAGAAGATCAATTCAGAAAGCATAACTAAAAAAGCTAAAATGCAACAAAAAAAAAACAAACAAAGCAGACTATACGCTGCAACAAATCAATAGTGTGGAGTCATCGCTCGTCAGGAGATGTAATATAGCACAATTACTTTTCTATTTTTCAAGGTATCACATCCTATCTTGTAATACTAACTCATAAAACCATATGCAAAGGCATTATTCTCTTAAATGGAGAATTTGAGTAATGCAAATTGAACAATTGACTCAAATAGCAAGGAGGTATACCCCATCAACGCCACAACATGAACCACAATAATCACATCAGAAACGTTGATGACGATTAAAAATAGAAAGAACATGTCAACCAGAGAAAGAGAAAACAGTTGGGCATGTAAGCCAGATAATATCTAGTAAGTAAAGTGACGGCAAATTTTGATCAATGGGCATGATTGACAAAGAAAACATGATTTTATGCCATTTTCTATGACTTGGACCATTGATAAGCTTTGTTTTCACGAGAAGCTTATTAGCTAATAAAGACAAGCAAAGTTCACTTCATATTTCTTATCATTTTCCATCATATTCTGAAAACACAAAAGTATCTCGACAATGATGCCTACACACTCCTTCAGCAACCTTTACTTTACATCAGAACAAGACTAAGGCTATAATTAAAGACGTACGAGCAAGATTGGTTGAATATTGCATCTACATCCGAAAATATGGGTTCACTAACTAATGCGGCCTCCTTGATTACCTCTCTATCCCGAAATTTTGGTTAACTCTTTAGATATGTTGTAATCATATAAAGTTCTAGGACTCATGCTTAACAACAATAAGAAATACTTGTCTTGAACGGTAGGTTTAAACATAGCGATCTCTGATCATCTAATCACAACTTCACAGGTAATGGCAAATATTTGTTCAAGGAACGCATTTAACTCAATCCAAGTGTAACACCACAAATCCGCGGGACTCGGGAAGCTACGGGCGACACCTCACAATGGGTCTCGACCCTTAGCCTGACAACAATTTCACCGGAACTTTCCAACAAGGCACAAATAAAGGCAAAACTCGAAAACGTTTATAATGTATGCAAAAGACTGAAAGGTAAGAATACAACGTGGAAACTCAGCCGAGTCCTCAAAACGACATAACCCGAATACGATAGCCTAAATCGTACAATAACATCCACAAACTAACGATATGAAACATAACCCAAAAACGCCCCCGTCCTATAATGTACGGAGACCCCGGCTGTCCACTCCTCCGCCTCACTCGGCGGCATCCCTAACTTGCAAGTCATCTACACAAACGGTTTAAAACCGTTAGCTAATATTCTAAGCATTAGAAAAGCGGTGAACGCACAACCACATACATAGCATATAACATAAAACACACAAGTCCGGTTTATTATCTTTTTATTATTAAGTCATATCTCGTTCTAATTAAACTTAGGTTTGTGACACGAGAACCACCGTGGTCTCGCCTCGGTCCCCACTTACCGGCAGGAATGGTACGGATGCATCCGACCATCGAACCCGCCGGGCTAGTCGCCGAGATCCCCCTAACTTCACGCAGAGCTAGGCAAGATGTCACCGCCCGTTATCATACACTTGGGCCAAATTACAAAAGGTCGGTGGACCTATTTACCGGTTTAGATGTTATACAAGAACATAAACACACACCACCAAACACACATCAATGCTAATACGTAAAATACGAGCTAAGTAAGTCCGGAGACTTACCTCGTCCCAATGCTAAATCACAAAACGCTCTCGCTTCCCTTGGGAAGAAGCACACAACTTGCTCACAACAAGACAATCATCAAAACCCGCTCAACTCAAGAACTCTAGGACTTCCACACAAATGATCTACGCAAGATCATTTGACTCTCATTCTAGGACCGCATCCTAGAATCTCTCACACTCACATCTTACTCGACGCATGAGGAGATCTCTCATTCTAGGACCACATCTTAGAACCTCTCATACTCCCATCTCACTCAACGCATGAGGAGATATCTCAACAACCTACTAACTCTCATATGATCATACTCAAAACCCAAGAACGAGTAAAATCCTACTAGGTATATCATGCTCATCACACTCTCCACACATGAAAGTAACACCCAACAGTTCATAACCTCAAAGATCTTGATCCTCAACCAATGAGGAACAAGCTAGCCTAGAAGGTCCATCATGCTCACATGCTCATATCCAACAATTACATCGAGCCTTAGGGGCTCCTAGGTTCACAACCACTAAGTGGCATTCTCAAGCTACTCTAGGCCATCCTAAGCATGCTACTAACATGATACAACTATAAAACTAAGTAAGGAACGAAGAGGAAAGGAGAGGAGAAGCCTACTGTTGCAGAAACCGCAGCCGCGGAGTCAAACTGGCGCCCTGCGGACACAGGAGCCACCCCCGCGGAACCAGGAGCCGCACCCACGGTGGCTGCGTCGAGTGCCAGGAGCCGCCACTCTTGGACCAACACGCCTAAGTCCGGAATAAATTCTAGGCGTTATAACTAACCCCCCCTAAAAACTAGTTTCGTCCCGAAACTTGCTAAACCCAACACTCTCGGACCAACACGCCTCGTAACAACGTGGAACTCAAAAAAAATACACTACCGGCTCTAATCCAAGTCTACGTATTGCATCACATCAAGACCTCGCAAGGTACTCATAACTCAAACAAAATCACATAACATATAAAGCAACCAAGGAAGATTTCGGGACTAACCCGACGGTCCTATCGATGTCACTATGTCTGCATAAAACTCGGGATAGTTCCTTCGGATACTATCCTCCGTCTCCCATGTGGCCTCATCGGCTCCTCACCTCGACCATTGTATCCTCAACATCGGTATCTCCTTCGATCGAAGGCGCCACGTACTCCGCTCTAAGACCGCTATCGGGTGCTCTGCAAAAGTATGGTCCGGCTCGACCACTAGGTCCTCGTGACTGATGATGTGTCTCAGGTCGTGTATGTACTCTCTAAGCTGAGAGACGTGAAATACTGGATATATACCCACTAACCGAGGTGGCAATGCTTACCGGTATGCCACCTCACCGACTCTCTCCAAGGTCTCGAATGGACCGACATATCGGTGGCTTAACTTCCCCTTAATGACGAATCACCTGACGCCCCGCGTCGGTGATACCCTGAACCACACCTGAGCTCCTACCCTGAACTCGAGAGGTCTACACCTCCTGTCCACATACGACCTCTGACGGCTCTGCGTGATCAACATCCTCTCTCGGATCAAAGCAACTCTATCCACGTCGTCTTGTACCTGATTTGGAGCTACAACGCTAAGACTCCGCCGCTCGTCCCAACATAAGGGAGTACGGCATCTCCGTCCATACAATGCCTCATACGGTGCCATCCTGATTGGCGCGTGCGAGCACCTCGAGGTAAAACGCCTGTCCTTGTCCGAGATGATGGTCCTCGGTATTCCATGTAATCTCACAATCTAACAATTGTGGGTATGTCCTCCCACTTCCACTGTGGCACGGGCTGTGGGTGAAGATCTCCTCCGTCTCTAGTGCTCGATCTTAACCTACTGGCAGGTCGCGCATCGGGCCACATATCTAGTTACATCGGGCTTGAGCCCGCCCCACCAATAAGATCTCCTAATATCCTGGTACATCTTACTCGTGCCTAGGTGCTCCGAGTAAGGTGTGGAATGTGCCTCATGCAAAATCCGCTCCCTCAACTCCTGATTTGACAGTACACAAATACGTCTCTGGCGTCTCAATAGCCCGCCTGCACCTGTGATAGACTACGGTGCCTCTCCTCGAGACATGTTGTCCCGGATCCTCATCGAAATGGGACATCCTACCTGCTTTTGCAGGATCTCTCCAGACAGGTCAGGTAATACCTCTAACTCGGACAAACAACAGTCCGTATCCGGGAACCGGATATCCAACTCCAACTCTATCAAATCCCTCTGCATCTATGACTGAACCACAAGCCGAGCTATAGCCTCCTCTCGAGGTGTCCTCCTGCTCAAAACATCGGCGACTACGTTCGCCTTCCCCGGATGGTACGAAATCTCCAAGTCAAAGTCCTTAATCAGCGCCAACCATCTCCTCTGGCGGTTATTCAACTCCTGCTGAGTGAATATATACTTCAGACTCTTATGGTTTGTGAAGATCTGCCATGTAGCCCCGTACAAGTAATTTCGCCAGATCTGCAGGGCATGAATCACTGCCGCTAACTCAAGATCATGGGTAGGTTAATTCTCCTCGTACGGCTTCAGCTGTCGAAAAGCGTACGCAATAACCTTTCCCCTCTGCATCAAAACGCACCCCAATCATAGCTTGGAGGCGTCACTAAACACTACAAAAACCTCTACGCCCTCAGGCTGGGCTAACACAGGAGCGGAGGTCAACCTCCTCTTTAGCTCCTCGAAGTTGTGCTGACATGGCTCGGACCAGACGAACCTGGTAGACTTCCTCAGCAAGGAAGTGTGCGGTCGTGCAATCGTGGAGAAACCCTCAACAAAACGGAGGTAGTATCCTGCTAAGCCTAAGAAACTGCGCACCTCCTTGACCGTTCTAGGAGGCGGCAATGAGGAAACAGACTCTATCTTCTCCAGGTCAACAATGACACCTTCGGCGGAAACTATATGACCCACGAATGCCACCTCGGACATCCTAATCTCGCACTTAGAGAGCTTAGCGTAAAGCTCTCTATCCTGGAGGACTCGAAGCACCGTCCTCAGGTGTCCCTCATGCTCCTCCCTACTCCGGGAGTAGACTAAGATGTCGTCTATAAACACTACCACAAACTGGTCTAAGGAGTCGATGAAGATGCCGTTCATCAACTCCATGAAGACGGCTGTGCATTCGTGAGCCAGAATGAATCACGACAAACTCATAATGGCCGTATCTCGTCCTGAATGCCGTCTTCGGCACGTCCTCCTCTCTCGATTGATACAGTTGAAACGCCGGGTGAACACCCTCTACTCTCGGCGGCCATGCCAGCCGGTAAAATACTTTCCCAACTTGCGCTAAGATGTCAAAAAGGTCCGATGTATTGGAAACTCAACTTCCTTCTCGGGTCTTCCTCCCTACAACATTTTCATTATGTTTCTTCTTTGCTTGTCTCTAACAAAGAAGATCGAACTTCCAATTTACACCGTTGGCTTTGGTTCTTGTCAAACCAAACTTCGATGTTACTTTTCCTCAATTCTTGTTGCAAGTTCTAAGTAATGAAGGAAGTACTTTGCTTCACACTGCTTCTACTAACGAGACATGTATACTATAACTTTTACATCGTCTCTCGATACTCAATCAAGACCATGTCTTAAAGAATCACTTGTACACTTCAAACCGATCATACCTCGAGGCAATTTCAAAACAGTTGCACTAAAGAACCTCCTCTTAACTCTCAACAACTCCATTGTCCATTTTCGTCCCCCTCAATACTTCATCGTCATCCGGAGTAGGTTAACCATGGATGGTGTCACTTGGACAATCTCTCCACAAATCCGGTAATGATCAGCCCATCCAAGAAACTTGCAACTTCTTTTACATCCTTCGGGGGTTGTCATCCCGAGACAACTGGTCATACAACTTCTCTCTTCTTCGAGAGTAGACCAGAATGTCCTATTCGGGCATTAGTAAGCCCATATAGAATCACTACAACTCGTAGTGACCATGGTTTGTCCAGAATGTCATGTTTGCACTACCCCAGTCTTGACTTCTCAATTGGTGACAATCAAACCTTAACTCGATTTTAGAAGACACCACCGACCCTTGCAACCGGTCGAGTAGATCATCTATACGTGGTAAGGGAGTACTTGTTCTTCATTGTAATCTTGTTCGGTTCATTGTAGTCGATGTACAAATGGAGATAACCGTCTCTCTTTTCGCAAACTAGTGTTCTCCATAACAACTTCAAATCAAGAGTTTAAGATATCATCTAAGCTCTTGTTACCGTTCCTTTATGATTCCACAACCTGGTTACTCTCCCCCACACCCATCCATAGACCACCCGCACATGCGCGTTCTCGGTTGTCACCAATTAATTGATAATTGACATTCTCCTATGTCAATGACTTACCATTTTTCTATGCTTCCATGTTACCATTCTCATGAAGGCTACCCTCTCGGGGTACCTTAAACTCCGTTAGCTCATTCTTCATTCCACGCTTCCTTTTCCTTCAGCGAGATAAATATACCCTTCTTGGCGTTGTTGAGTCACATGACTCGCCTTCATAGGCTTAACCGCGCTTCATGATATCTTGTAAGTGCGTCTTCTCAAAATCTCTAACGTTAGTTAGCATCACGTGTTGCTCTCATCTTCTTAGGATCATCATTTATACTTACTCCATCCTTTTTGGCGTTCCTTCGCCTTATCGTCATAGCAGAAACCGGTCAACTCCACGTAAATCCCCACCTTTCCATTCTTCTCATAACTCTCGTAATGTTAACTCTTCACTTAATGGTACCTCGTAAGCTTAACTTACGGTATCTTAAATTTTTCACACCTGGTTCGATCACAGTTCTCATCTTGACTCCAAAGCTTAGGAGCGTCTAAGGAAAGCTTCACTTCTCGTGATGGAACACCGACTTAACCTTGTTAGAATGCACCCATCTCCTCCTTGATTCGCATCTTTAGTTGTCCACGTGTCTTCTTGACGAACTTAAGTTTGCTATCTCCATTGTTCTTGTCATATGTAGTCCTCAAGCACGGTAGCTCCAATGGACGCTCCCCTGGTCTTGGAAGATGGAAAACTCTGCGCCCAGACCTCCCAACTGTCCTATCCCCAGCCTCGGGAACGATGCTCTCGGCGACGTCCTCTACAGAACCTTAACTACTGGTGGATCCACAACTGCCGGGTCCGCAATGGGGATACGTCCCCGACCTCTCGCGCCAAGAGGTCTTCCTACTCGTCCCCATCTCGGGACGGTAGGAGAAAGAGGGGGTCTACCCCTGGCGGGTCCTATGTAAGCGGTAGCTCCCGTACGTGCTATCTAATAGCGTATGGAGTTTACTTATGTATAAATACATAGGTAATACTTACTATATCGGTATGATAAACTTCTAAAAGCATAAGGTAAGCATAATCACATTCCACATCTAAGGCATACAAGCCCAAAATATCCTAAGGTCGCATACATAGCTAGGTACATACAATATCCACAAACATCCTAAGGTCATACATATATATATAACTATGTAATAATATAAGTACATACTTCTAATCTAGAGATCTATGTCGCCGAGGTTTGTGGAAGGAGTGGTGTTCCCGTACACTCTAACCCAAACCCGACTCATGCACATGATTTTGAAAACGAAAAGTCAGAACCCGTGTGGGTTCTATTTATTCCTCATTCGGCCTTTAAAAAAGATTGCGAGTGCCATTGTTGTCAACCTAGGGCTCTGATACCACTTTTGTAACACCCCATATCCGCGGGACTCGGGATGCTACGGGCGAGACCTCACAATGGGTCCCGACCCTTAGCCTGACAACAATTTCACCGGACCTTTCCAACAAGGCACAAATAAAGGCAAAACTCGAAAACGTTTATAATGTATGCGAAAGACTGAAACGTAAGGATACAACGTGGAAACTCAGCCGAGTCCTCAAAATGGCATAACCCGAATATGATAGTCTAAATCGTACAATAACATACACAAACTAACGATATGAAACATAACCCAAAAACGCCCCCGTCCTATAATGTACGGAGACCCCGACTTTCCACTCCTCCGCCTCACTCGGCGGCATCCCTAACCTACAACTCATCTACACAAACGGTTTAAAACCGTTAGCTAATATTCTAAGCATTAGAAAAACGGTGAAGGAACAACCACATACATAGCACATAACATAAAACACACAAGTCCGGTTTATTATCTTTTTATTATTAAGTCATATATCGTTCTAATTCAACTTAGGTTTGTGACACGAGAACCACCGTGGTCTCGCCTCGGTCCCCACTTACCGGCAGGAATGGTACGGATGCATCCGACCATCGAACCCGCCAGGCTAGTCGCCGAGATCCCCCTAACTTCACGCAGAGCTAGGCAAGATGTCATTGCCCGTTATCATACACTTGGGCCAAATTACAACAGGTCGGTGGTCCTATTTACCGGTTTAGATGTTATACAAGAACATAAACACACACCACCAAACACACATCAATGCTAATACGTAAAATACGAGCTAAGTAAGTCTGGAGAGTTACCTCGTCCCAATGCTAAACACAAAACGCTCTCGCTTCCCTTGGGAAGAAGCACACAACCTGCTCACGACAAGATAACCATCAAAACCCGCTCAACTCAAGAAGTCTAGGACTTCCACACAAATGATCTACGCAAGATCATTTGACTCTCATTCTAGGACCGCATCCTAGAATCTCTCACACTCACATCTCACTCGACGCATGAGGAGATCTCTCATTCTAGGACCACATCCTAGAATCTCTCATACTTACATCTCACTCAACGCATGATGAGATATCTCAACAACCTACTAACTCTCATATGATCATACTCAAAACCCAAGAACTAGTAAAAGCTTACTAGGTCTATCATGCTCATCACACTCTCCACACATGAAAGTAACACCCAACAGTTCATAACCTCAAAGATCTTGATCCTCAACCAAGGAGGAACAAGCTAGCCTAGAAGGTCCATCATGCTCACATGCTCATATCCAACAATTACATCGAGCCTTAGGGGCTCCTAGGTTCACAACCACTAAGTGGAATTCTCAAGCTACTCTAGGCCATCCTAAGCATGCTACTAACATGATACAACTATAAAACTAAGGAAGGAACGAAGAGGAAAGGAGAGGAGAAGCCTACTGTTGCAGAAACCGCAGCCGCGGAGTCAAGCTGGCGCCCCCTGCGGACACAGGAGCCGCCCCGCGGAACCAGGAGCCGCACCCGCGGTGGCTGCGTCGAGTGCCAGGAGCCGCCCCTGCAGCCGTGCCTAGCCGCACCCGCGGCCGTGCCGGGCCGCACCCGTGGCTGTGTTGTGCCGCCCCTTCGGCTGGCCGCTCCCGCGGCTGTGCTGAGCCGCCCCCGCGGGTTCTGTGCAGAACGTCGTTTCCTTCGTCTTCGATCGTGGATCCTTGGCTCCAAAGTCCTTCTTCTCTTGTTGGATCTTCTTTAAACACCCACCACTGGTCTTAGGCACCTCTCCTTGTCCTAATCGAGCTAAAAACGTAAGCATGTAAAGAGTTGAGCAAAAACTCCTCAAGATCTTCCTCCATAGCCATGGATGAAGGAGGGAGGAAGAAGAAGGGAAAAACAACAAGGAAGAGAGGGGAGGGAGAGTAAGGAGCTTACCAACAACCTGGGATCTTCTTCTGCAGTCCACAACTTTGATCCTCAAGCAACAATGGAGAAGAGATGAGAAGGGAAGAGAAGAGAGGGAGTGTGGAAGAGTGAAAGAAAGAAGTAATGTGAAATGTGAGCAAGGGAGGAGAGAGAGAGAGAGAGACAAGGGCTGAAAAGTAGGTGTGGGGATCAAGGGGTTAGCTGACCTCTTGTCCCTCACACGGACCGAGGGGTCGGAATTGACCCCTTTCTATTTTTAACCCGGAACGAAGGGTTGGAACGCGAAAAAAGAGGAAAAATGACCAGTCGGCTCGGGATTTTTTAGGAATAAATCCCGGCACTTGGCATCTCGGGACTACGGGATAAACTACAAGGCGCTCTAAGTCCAGAATAAATTCCGTGCGTTACACCAAGAATCTTAGCCATACCACACAAACATAGTGTACTGAAGTATCAAAGCTCATAAACCTTTCTCTTCAATGCTTTATGGGCTTATTATAAATGCAGTATGGAGGCTTCTCCTTAAGAGGAATAGTGATTTACAAAGTCAAACTATCTTCATTAGAAACCAAGCATCAGATTATCAAAGCAGAGAGTTACAAAAAACTCTAAGAATGACTGGAAATTTAAACTTCAATTCATCATGATATACCAATTTTAGTGGACAATTAAAATCTTTGCACTTGAAATGAATTGTGTGGTCCCTATCGTTTGATTTCAACAAGAACAATCACAACCTCAAATAATTGAGTTCAAATAACAAATTTCTCACCATGGGTGTTGGATAGATTTTCTCCATCCCGAGGTAAAGGAGACTTCGCTTGCTCTCACAGAGGAGTTCGTATATCACTGCACAAATTCCACCTACACTTAAATCAAAACAGAAAGAGAGAACATAGGAGGTCGAGAGCGCAAAATCAGAGAGTGAACAATGAAGAGAATATAATAAATCCAAGAAGAGAAGAGAAACAATGACTCGCCGTCATTAATAGAAGAAGAAAGAACAATAATTAGATTGAGAAAGAAGGACAAACCTGGAACGAGAAGAAGAGCTCACTACTTCATCCATCAGTGAAGAAAATCGTGACTGTAAATAAGAAAAAGGAAGGACCTTGGCACGGAAAAATGGCTGACCGGCGATTAGGAACATAGAATGGAGAGGAATCGGCACAAGAGGATTCAAAATTATAACAAATGAGAGGGGAGTCGAAGAAATCGGGATAAATTAGGATTGATCTTTTGAAAATCGAAGAAATCTCGCTCCAATCTCCCAACACTATGACCTTAGAAACAACTGATTTGAAAAGCTTCAGAAACACAAAAAAATGGAATCAGTAATGGTATCGCAAAAACTAGTGAAGGAGCGTGGCGTGGCAGACGAAAGAGTTGACACGGTAAGGACACGTGTAGCAACTGAAATAGATATGCATGGAAGCTGTGCAATTGCCATGAGCATGAATAAGCAGGGATACAATGGGAAATAAATTATTACAACACGAGAGAACGGCAAATCAGGTTTTGAACTATTGCAGTGGAGAACTTGGGCTTTTAAAGTATTAAGGATTCTGATTTTTTTTTATAACAAGGAATAAGAACACGAAACTAGAACTTCTTTGTCTTGTTTTTTGATGGATGTCTTTGGCCGAAAAAAATACTATAACTTCTGTTTCTGTTTTTTTTTTTTGTAAATGCCAACAAAAGATCTCTCTAAGGACTCACAAGTATGAAGATTAACGCACCAAAATTCTGGGGAAACTACTCAAAATTGCAGAAACTAAAAACAAGTTTTAGGTACGCAATTCATACCCCGAAAGCTTGAGGAACTCGCACTGTTGGGCTCTGATACCACTTGATGTTGTAACACCCCAAATCCGCGGGACTCGGGGTGCTACGGGCAAGACCTCACAATGGGTCCCGACCCTTAGCTTTACAACAATTTCACCGGACCTTTCCAACAAGGCACAAATAAAGACGAAAACTCAAAAATGTTTTTAATGTATGCGGAAACCGAAAAGTAACGAATACAAAGTGGAAACTCAGTCGAGTCCTCAAAACAACATAATCCCAATACGAAAGTCTAAAACAAACAATAACATCCACAAACTAACGATATGAAACATAACCCAAAAACGCCCCCGTCCTATAATGTACGGAGACCCCGGCTGTCCATTTCTCCGCCTCACTCGGCGGCATCCCTAACCTGCAAGTCATCTACACAAACGGTTTAAAACCGTTAGCTAATATTCTAAGCATTAGAAAAGGGGTGAAGGTACAAACACACGGATATCACATAACGTAAAGCACACAATTCCGGTTTATTATCTTTATATTATTAAGTCATATCCCGTTCTAATTCAACTTAGGTTTGTGACACGAGAACCACCGTGGTCTCGCCTCGGTCCCCACTTACTGGAAAGAATGGTACGGATGCATCCGACCATCGAACCCGCCGGGCTAGTCGCCGAGATCCTCCTAACTTCACGCAGAGCTAGGCAGAATGTCACCACCCGTTATCATACACTTGGGCCAAATTATATAAGGTCGGTGGTCCTATTCACCGGTTTAGTTGTTTAACAAGAACATAATAAACACACACCACCAAACACACATCAATGCCAATACGTAAAGTACGAGCTAAGTAAGTCCGGAGACTAACCTCACCACACTCAAGTCACCACACTCTTGCTTCCTTAAGGAGGAAGCCCACAACTTGCTCACAAGAGATATGCATATCAATACGTACTCACTCTCAAGAAGTCTTAGACTTCACTCTAGTGATCTAAGCAAGATCACCTTACCCTCAAACTAGGAATGCATCCTAGGTTCCAACTACTCACCACACTCTCCAAACATGAGAGCAGCTCACAACAGTTTATAGTCTCACAAGATATTAATCCTTAACCAAGGAAGAACAAGCTAGCCTAGAAGGTCCATCATACTCACATGCTCATATCCATCAACTATATCGAGACTTAAGAGCTCCTAGGTTCACAACCACTAAGTGGCATTCTCAAGATACTCTAAGCCATCCTAAGCATGCTACTAACATGATTCAACAAAAATACTAAGGAAGAAACAAAGAGGAAAGGAGAGGAGAAGCCTACTGTTGCAGAAACCGCAGCCGCGGAGTCAAGCTGGCGCCCCCTACGGACACAGAAGCCGCCCCCGCGGAACTAGGATCCGCACCCGCGGTGGACTTGCGTCGTGTCTGGCGCCGCCCCTACGGCCGTGCCGAGCCGCACCCACGGCCGTGCTGAGCCGCCCCTGCGGCAGGCCGCTCCCGCGGTCGTGCTGAGCCGCCCCGCGGGTTCTGTGTAGAACGTCGTCTTCTTTGTCTTCGATCGTGGATCCTTAGCTCCAAAGTCCTTCTTCTCTTGTTGGATCTTCTCCAAACACCCACCACTGGTCTTAGGCACCTCTCCTCGACCTAAACGAGCTAAGAACCTATGCATGCAAAGAGTTGAGCAAAAACTCCTCAAGATCTTCATCCATAGCCATGGATGAAGGAGGAAAGAAGAAGAAGGGAAAAACAACAAAGAAGAGAGGGGAGAGAGAGGAAGGAACTTACCAACTACACTAGGATCTTCTTCTGCAGTCCACAACCTAGATCCTCAAGCAACAATGGAAGAAGATAAGAGAAGAGAAGAGAAGAGAAGAGAAGAGAAGGAGTGTGGAAGTGAATGACGTGAAAGAGGGAGAGGAGAGAGAGGGATAGCACACAAGGCTGAAAAGGGGTGTGGAGATTAAGGGGTCAGCTGACCTCTTGTCCCTCACCACGGACCGAGGGGTAGGAAAAGACCCCTTGTCATTTTAATCCGGAACGAAGGGTCGGAACGCGGAAAAAAGATAAGTCGGCTCGGGATTTTTCCGAATAAATCCGGGCAATCGGCATCTCGGCCTACGGGAAGATCTACAAGGCGCTCCAAGTCCGGAATAAAATTCCGGGCGTTACAGATGCGCTCTTCGTCGTTGAACGCGAGGATTCACCGGTGATCGTTCCTTCCGTCCACTTCTTTTTTATTGTTTTTGTGTTTTTTTGATATGCCAAGCAAGAATCGTCCAGCCTCTCACCTTGGATCTCCTTGGCTCGAGATCTTTTCCCTCGGAATCTCACTTCGGGATTGGATCTCCTTTGTCCTCCTAGCCTCTCACCGTAAGGACACCACTCAGCCTCTCACCTTGTGGGTTTCGAAACATCTGACTCTCACCTTTGTTTCTAGGTTTGTTTTTTTTTCAAAGTAAAAAAACACAACTTGATTGAAGAATCACTCTATATTTCGTCCCCCTAGAAAAGGATGTGGGAGAGGCCTTATATAGGCTGAAAAATCAGCACCTAAACTCCCACAACTAAAGGGTTACAAGTTCAAAAGTTTTGGCAATTAAGCAAAGGAAAAACAAAGGGATTTCACCACATAAAAGCAAGCACGCAAAGGGCCTAAAAACCATAAAATGGCCGGCCATTTGGAAGCTCCAAGAGACAAAAACGTGGCTGCCAAAAACCCAACTTAAAGTGGTAATAACCCTTTTGAATGGTTAGTTTAATACAAGTGAACATTTAATTTCACTTGTATTAAACAACCCTCTTTATTCCATAATATCATTTAATAAAGTCAAGCATGACCACATCTTACAAACAAAATAAAATACAACTATAAGGTCCAAGTTAAGGTGAGCCGAAACTAGAATCCTCAATTGCTTCAAGCATGTTCACCAAATAACATTCATGGTTTGGCCAACATATCGGAGCTCCAAAAGGATGGTAGGTCAATGTGGTTTGTCCTAGCATGCGAGCTTTAGCTCGAGTGAGAGGTGGTGATGACCTATGTTCCGGCACATCACTCTCGTTACATAAGTCCGGCGGGCTCACATCAACGCTGGTCCAGTGAAGACAAGCCAAATCGTTTTTCCTTCTTCTTTACCTTGGCCCAACAAACCTATGCGTTGGGCCGGACTACATCTCTCGGCCCGCTCCTTCCTTTGTCCCATCTGTCCCGGCCCAAGGCCTTGCCACGCCAGCACGGATTGCCTTTCCGTTTTCTTCTTCGTCTTCTTCACATCCCTCTTGATTGAACATATATTACACATTGATGACGGCATTCAGGACGGCATTGATGGTCGGAGAACGTCGGCACGCACGGACAACGTCACATGGACTAGCTTCTCTCTTCCGGATCTAAACCCTACAGTGCACCCCTCACCTACTTATGTCACCCGCTCCCTTACTCGATCCCCGATTCTCTACACCACCACCAGTCGATCCCCGACCTCTGCAAGTCTATCTCTTTCCCTTTGTCCCTGCATTTCTCCACACCGGCACCACTAATCTCTACCCTTTACACTCTCTCATCACCGGCGAGCAGCTCCCCATAACCTTTGCACTGTCAGTATGTTCTTCTACCTCCATGCTTGAGGAATCTGGTGCTCACGTGTGTACCAACCACAACCGAAACGTGCTGAGGCAAGCTAGGCCTGACTTGCAAGCACCCTCCTCCGGTACCCATCGGAAAACCGACCTCCTAACCTCACCTCCCCGCCTTGATGCCGAGATGTTTCTAGTTTCAGTTTGGGTTGACTATCGGGAAATCCTACTCATCTTGTTTGACATGGACAGGGTTCGAACTAAGGCCCCGGAACGAGGGAACTACTCCACAATGGAGGCCGGAAGCCTCGAACACGTGTTCTCTTGCCACGGCCTGACTTCGTTTATTATTGCACCTAGTGAGGTTTAAAACTACGACCTCCTACTTCCTATCTATTTGGCTGTGTTAGTTTTAATGTTATCCAAGAGGATTAAACTTGAGACATTCAGCGTTCCTAGAGAGCGTTAATACGTGTTTTTTCCCCATCTTGTTTGGTACTTATTTTGGCCGAGTAATATTTTGCGATCAAGGGAGCTCGAACCCAAGACTTGTTGAATGTCTGGAGCTCGTCTTATTTTACCACCCCGGAAACTTGAACCCGCGACCTGTGTGTCCGGGTAGCCACTTAATGCCACCACACATCATTTACCGTGCAAGTTAAAATTCCTTCCGGTTAGACCCAAACCTGATTCCTTTTCCGTCAAATTAATTTCCGATAAATTATTTTTTCCGTTAGAATTTATTAATTAATTATCATTTAATTAATTAGATTATTGCATCATAATTTAGTTACTAAATTAGTGGTTGATTATTAGTTAAGTATAAAATACTGAGACGAATGATGGTGGTGGAGTTAGTACGGAGTGATCGAAGTGTTGGAATGATTGATAATGTGGAACTAATCAAAACGGAATGTTGGATTTAGTATAATTGAGAAATTATATTATTAGAACCGAACCGGCCAACCTCGTTAATTTAATTCCCGCTAAATTAATTTCCGTTGATAAATAATCAATTATAATTTGAGTTATTTAATTAATTACTTGAGATAATTTAGTGAATTAAACTAGCGGATATTTCTTTTAGTTCAGGGTGAATGTGAGAGGAAGTATATTTGCGGAATTGCATGGAATGTCGGAATGTGAAATTGGAACAAGTTGAGAGAGTATTATGTTAGTGGAACCGGAATGATAGTTTTGGAACAGTTAAATAAATGGATAACATTAGGTCAAATACGGATTTCCGAAATAACGGAATTTTAGTGAAACGACTTAAAGTCAATAAATGAGAACTTGAAATGGACGTCTAGGTCTGTAAACCTAGGACGTAGAAAACGTCAGGGTATTGATGCTAGATATCATACCCTGATTGATTAGAATGATAAGTCGATTGGTATTAAGGGTTGAACTCATTATGAGGATGGATGAATGTGGAACAGGATAATCGAATCTTTGACTGGCAAGATTGCGAGACGTTGAGGCCAGTACCGATAAGGTGAGTTCATCTGTATCACCCCAAATCCGCGGGACTCGGGGCGCTACGGGCGAGACCTCACAATGGGTCCCAACCCTTAGCCTGACAACAATTTCACCGGACCTTCCAACATGGCACAAATAAAGGCGAAAACTTAAATATGTTTTTAATGTATGCGGAAACGAAAAGTACGAAACTACAACTTGGAAACTCAGCCGAGTCCTCAAAACAACGTAAATAAATCTGAATTCTAACAAACGACACTATCCATAAAAGACAACATGAAAAGACTCAAAACAATCCCCGGCCTATAATGTACGGAGACCCCGGCTGTCCACTCATCCGCCTCACTCGGCGGCATCCCTAACCTGCAAGTCATCTACACAATCGGTTTAAAACCATTAGCTAATATTCTAGGCATTAGAAAAGCGGTGAAGGCACAAACACACCCATAACACAAAACATAAATCACACAAGTCCGGTTCCTTATCTTTTATTATTAAGTCGTATTCCAATCTAGTTCAACTTCTTTTGTGACACGAGACCCTAATGGTCTCGCCTCGGTCCCTACTTACCGGCAAGGAATGGTACGGATGCATCCGTCCATCTAACCCGCCGGGCTAGTCGCTGAGAATCCCCTAGACCTCACTATGGGCTAGGCAGTATTGTCACCGCCCGTTCTCATACACTTGGGCCAATATAAACATATATAAAGTCGGTGGTCCTAATTACCGGTTTCATCGTTATAACATAAAATAACACACACCACCAAACACACAGCAATACTAATACATAAAATACGAGATAAGTAAGTCCGGAGACTTACCTCGTCACCACACTCAAGTCAACCACACTCTTGCTTCCTTAAGGAGGAAGCCCACAACCTGCTCACAAGAGATATGCATATCAATACATGCTCACACTCAAGAAGTCTTAGACTTCACTCTAGTGATCTACGCAAGATCACCTAACCCTCAAACTAGGAATGCATCCTAGGTACCAAGTACTCATCACACTCTCAACACATGCAACAGCCTACAACAGTCCATAATTCCACAAGAGTAATCCTCAACCAAAGAGGCACAAGCTAGCCTAGAAGGTCCATCATGCTCACATGCTCATATCCATCACTTACATCGAGCCTTAAGGGTTCCTAGGTTCACAACCACTAAGTGGCATTCCAAGGTACTCTAGATCCATCCTAGGCATGCTACTAACATGATCCAACATCAATACTAAGGAAGGAACGAAGAGGAAAGGAGAGGAGGAACCTACTGTCGAAGAAACGCAATCGCGGAGTCAAGTTGGCGCCCCGGCGGAGCAGGAGCCGCCCCTGTGGAACTAGAGGCCGCCCCCTGCGGCGCTTCCAGCCGCCCCTGCGGCGCTTCCGGCCGCACCCGCGGCTCTGCCGGCCGCACCCGCGGCGGAAAGGAGCCGCCCTCGCGGCCGTCTTGTCCTGGAGCCCCGGAGCCTGCCGCCGCCCCCGCAGCCATGCCGAGCCGCACCCGCGGCGGTGTTGTGCCGCTCCCGCGGCCGTGCTGAGCCGCCCCTGCGGCCGTCCGCGGCCGCGGCCGTGATGATCCGCCCCCGCGGTCGTGCTGCTGAACGTCGTCTTCTTCGTTTTCGATCGTGGATGCTTGGCTCCCAAGTGCTTCTTCTCTTGCTGGATCTTCTCCAAACACCAACCAATGGTCTTAGACACCTCTTCTCGACCTAATCGAGCTAAGAACCTAGACATGCAAAGAGTTGAGTAAAAACCTCTCAAAAGCTTCATCCATGGCAATGAATGAAGGAGGGAGGAAGAGAGGGATGATCAGCCATGGGGAAGAAGGAAGGAAAGAAGGAGATAAGCTTACCACTCCAGATCTGTAGTTCCCTTGCTGTAGTCCACATATGCAAGCTTCAAGCAACAATGGGGAAGAGAAGAGGTGAGAAGAGAAGAGAAGTGTGGAAGAAAACTAACGTGAAAGTGAAGGAAGGAGAGAGAGAGGGAAGGGGACAAGGCTGCCAAGATGGGACAGCAGCCATCTTGTCCTCTTTTGCCCGGAACGAGGGGTCGGAAACGACCCCTTGTCACCTCGACTCG
>CM008281.1:25395242-25410173 GCA_002319775.1 Fagopyrum tataricum | reverse complement strand
TTGGATGGATAGACATTCTGCCGTATTAGATGTAGGTAGGAGGATTGTTACCCTCTCTACCGAGTTAGGACAAATAGAGGTTTTCCGAGGTTGGGACCTTGGAAAATCTGGTATGGTTATCAGTGCGATACGAGCAGCTAGACTGATTAAACAGGGTTGTAAGGCCTTCTGGTGTTATGCCATGAAGGAGGGGGAGAGTCCAGTATTAGAGGATATCCCAATGGTCTGTGAGTTTGCAGATATGTTTGCTGAGCCGTCCAGTTTGCCGCCTCAGAGGAGTGTGGACCTTGGTATCGAGTTAGAGCCTGGTACGAGACCGATCTCGAAGGCCTCATATCGGATGGCTCCTGTTGAAATGTTGGAGCTGAAGAAGCAACTCGAGGAGTTGGCCGAGAAGGGTTTTATTCACCCTAGTGTATCTCCATGAGGAGCACCTGTTCTCTTCGTACGGAAGAAGGACGGATCGTTGAGATTGTGTATAGATTACAAAGAGCTGAACAAGGTGACCATTAAGAACAAGTATCCATTGCCGCGTATAGATGACGTCTTGGATCAGCTTCAGGGAGCAATAGTATTTTCCAGGATTGACCTGCGCTTAGGATATCACCAGCTGAGGGTGAGAGAGCAGGATGTGCACAGGACAACATTCAAGACCAAATAGGGCCACTACGAGTTTGTAGTGATGCCATTTGAGCTTACGAATGCCCCAACCGTCTTTATGGAGTTGATGAACAGTATCTACATCGACTTCCTGGATCAGTTTGTGGTGGTATTCATAGATGATTTTCTGGTGTACCCTCGCAGTAGAGAGGAGAATGCAGGACAGTTGAGGACTGTATTGCAGGTTTTACAGGATAGAGAACTTTATGCTAAGTTCTCTAAGTACGAGTTTTGGATGCCAGAGGTACCATTCCTGGGTCATGTAGTATCAGCTGAAGGAATTAAGGTGGATCCGGCCAAGATTGAGGCAGTAGCAGCATGGACTACACCGACGAACGTCAAGGAAGTACGTAGCTTCCTTGGCCTAGCGGGTTATTACAGACGCTTTGTGGAGGGATTTTTCGGTGATTGCCGTCCACTGACGAGTTTGCTGAGGAAGACTACCAGATTTGTATGGTCTGATTAGTGTATGCAGAGTTTTGAGGAGTTGAAGAGGTGTTTAACTTTTGCTCCTATTTTGGCACAGCCAGAGGGTACTGAGGATTTTGTGGCTTACAGTGATGCATCCAAGCTGGGCTTGGGATGTGTTTTGATGCAAAGAGGCAGGGTGATTGCATATGCGTCTCGACAGATGAAGACGTATGAGGAGAACTACCCGACTCATGATCTAGTTAGAGTTGGACATTCAGTTTCCAGATGAGGATGCCCGGCTGAGTATTTTAAAGGATCTACCTGATCTGTTGAGTGAGATCCAACAGAAGCAGGAGACCTGCCTGACCTTGATGAGGATACGAGATAGGATGTCTCGGGACGAGGCACCATAGTTCCTGCTAGGAGCAGATGGAGTTTTGAGACTCCGTGGTCGCGTTTGTGTACCTGCTGATACAGAGCTGAGACAGAGGATTTTACAGGAGGCTCATTGTACACCTTACTTTGTACACCCAGGTACGAGTAAGGTGTATCAGGACTTGAGACGTTATATTGGTGGGAAGGGCTGAAGCCCGATGTGGCCCAATTTGTGGCGCAGTGTGCGACCTGCGAGCAGGTCAAGATCGAGCATTGCAGACCTGGAGGTGAGCTCCATCCACTTCCTGTTCGATAGAGGAAGTGGGAGGACGTCACCATGGATTTTGTGACTGGGTTGAGACCGAATCGGAGTTTTGATGCTATTTGGGTCATTATGGACAGATTGACGAAGACGGCATGTTTCATTCCTATTCGGGAGACGTGGCCGGTGAGCAGGTTAGCTGAGGGGTACACTAGGCAGATAGTGAGACTCCATGGTGTACCGAGGACGATCGTCTCTGACAGAGATGGACGATTTACCTCGAGATTCTGGCTGCAGATTCAGACTGCATTGGGGACGAGTTTGCACTTTATTACTGCGTCCATCCTCAAACAGATGGTCAGACAGAGAGGACCATTCAGATGCTGGAGGATATACTGCGAGCTTGTGTGTTGGCATACATCTATTGGGATGACCCCTATGAGGCACTGTATTTGCAGAGATGCCGTACACCGTTATGCTGGGATGAGCCTAGTACGGCTAGTGGTTTTACACCTGATCAGATTCAGGAAGATGTGGCTCGAGTAGCACTGATTAAAGAGCGGATGCTGACTGCCCAAAGCCGTCAGAATTCGTATGCAGATAGGAGGCGTAGACCTCTAGAGTTTAGAGTCGGAGCCCATGTGTGGCTGAGAGTGTCCCCGACACGAGGTGTTAGGCGTTTTGGCATTAAGGGGAAGTTAAGCCCCGATATGTCGGACCGTTCGAGATTTTGGATCGGATTGGGAGTGCAACTTACAGGTTAGCTTTGCCGCTGAGATTAGAGGGTGTTCACCTTGTGTTTCACGTGTCTCAGCTGAGGGAGTATATACCAGATCCGAGACACATCGTGAGTTATGATGATTTGGTGGTTGAGCCGGACCACACTTTTGTTGAGCACCCGATTGCTGTCTTAGAACGAGGTGTGAGACGCCTACGTTCGAAGGACATTCCTATGCTGAGGATATAGTGGTCGACACGTAGACCTCATGAGGCTACATGGAGACTGAGGATAGTATCCAGAGGAACTATCCAAAGTTTTATGCCGAGATAGATGTACCAGTAGGATCGACAAGTAGATCTTAGTACTATCTTGGTGATGTTATGCTTATGTGCTTATATGCCATGATGTGTTTATTTTCGTACTAGCTATAATGTGATATGTGATCTTAGTAGATCTTGTTGTGCTAGTACGACTGATATTTATAGCTAGAGATGGCTCTTTCCTCCATGCTATTGTGATACGTGTAGGATTCAGCTGGAGATAGTTATTTCTCCATGCTATTTTGATGGACATAGTGTTGCTAGAGATGTTTTTTTTCCTCCATGCCTTTCTGTTATGAGTATGATACGGCTAGAGATGTGATTCCTCTAGGCCTTGTGATGTGTTTATGGTTTGGATAGAGATGGTTTTCCTCTATGCCCTGGATAGTGTTTTGTTGCTGGAGTTGACAGTTTCCTCCATGCTTATGTTTGAGGTTATAGAGAGAGTTGTACCTCCCTTGTGAGTCCGAGTGGTTTGAGGATTTTACAATTTTCGGGACGAAACTTGTTTTTAGGGGTGTGAGGTGTAAGAGCCTTGATCTTTTGGAGCCACTTTGGCCTTAGCCGCCCCCGCGGGTTTGTAGAGCTGCCCTGCGGCTGAGCCATGATCCGCCTCTGCGGCCAGGAAACCCGCCCCTACGGTTTATGGCGGCTGCAACCGAATTTATTGACCCTTGACATGTGCTTTACTCTTTTCCCTTCTTATTATTTCCTTGGCTCGTGATCAATGGTTCCTATTCCTCTTCTTCAGCCTTCCTACGTCCTTCTTGCTTCTCCCTTCTACCTCCTTCGTCTTGTGTTGTTTTCTCTTGGAGTTTGGAAGAGTTTTGATGTGAGTTTGATGATGTTGATGATGAATGTTGTTGTTGTTGAGCTGGGAAGCCAGCTGTGTATGTGTTGATCTTCCTAGCAGCCTAGGACCACAAGTGTGGTAAGTGATCTTGCTTCTCTTCTCTTCTTTCTTCCTTGATTCCACCTTCCTTAGCTTAGGATTAGATTATTGAATATAGATTGATGTTGGTTTATGTATGTGTATGTATATGTGTAACTTTGGATGAGAGAAGACGTAAATTGATCACGTGAAGAGTGAAAGAAGAACCGCGGGATCTTGTTCTGCACTGTCGCCGCCCCCGCGGTCCAGCAAAGCGCCCCTGCGAGTACCTTGTCGCCGCACCCGCGGCCAGAAGCCACCGCCCCTGCGGCCTTTGTCCCAACGCCTGCGACGTGCCTGGGTTGGCTGCGGCCGCTGTCACCGCGCCTGCGGCCGCTGTCACCGCGCCTGCGGCTAAGTCTTGCCGCGCCTGCGGATTGCTTGCTCCGCCCCTCCGTCTCTTTGTCACGCAGGTGCGTCTTCTCCCGGATCCACCTAGAGTTAGGTAGATCCTTTCCTTTCCTAGTATGAATGGGTTAGTAGCATGCTAGGTATGTGTATGAGGTTAGAATGATGAGGATGTGATATAATTGTATGTCGGTTATGGCTTTGAGGTTTATGAGTCAGGATACGATCCTTATGGATCCCTTGGGTCTAGGTGTGACCCCTATGATGGATATGAGTTTGATATATGTTGTTGTGCCTTGTTTAGGCAGTGTTGATCTACAGAGTTGGAGGCGTTTGGGTTTGAGACTTCCGAGGTTGAGGTAAGTCCATAGGACTTACTTAGTTGCCATCCCTATATTGGATGTGTGCATGAGTGGTGTTTGATATGTGTTGATAACATGTGAGGATTGATTATTACCGACCTACGGTTTAGTGATTGCCCATTGTAGGGCCGTGACAGCCTTGCCCACTCATCCCTATGGGAGACTGGGAGGTTCTCTGCGGAACATCCAGATCTGTTACACGGAAGAGGCACTATCTCCATTCCCTCAGGGTACACGGAGGAGTCGTCCCGGTTGACCACTCCAGTTGGCATTACCACCGAGAGGCGAGGGTTATCTTCCTCGTGTCACATAAGTTCATATTGATTTATATATCTACGCTTGAGTGGTTGGACCTTATAAAGATAATGAACCGGGTAAATGTGTGAAAGCATGATGATGTGTTATTATTATTCTTTGTGGTGTGATTGTGCTTATGCTTATCATCTATATATATGTGTATGGTTAGCTAACGGTTTTATACCGTGTTTTAGATCCTCTGCAGGTTAGGAGAGCTGCAGAGTGATCCAGAGGGGTGATCCGCTGAGGGCTCCGTACACTGGGATTATTATCGTGGGATATGGGATATTTGATGTACGGATATATGTTTCTTTTGTACTCAGCGGTACTTATGTACTACCTTTTCAGATTTATATATCAGTTTTATGTTTTGTATTTAATCTATCGGTGCCTTGTTGTAAGATTTAGTGAACTTGTTGTCAGGCTAGGGTCACGATCCATTGTGAGATCCTAGCCCAGTAGCACCTCGAGTCCTACGGATTTGGGGTGTTGCAATTATAACTAACATTTCTTACAAAAGTAGAATGAAAACCTCAATCAATTTGATTAATAAAAGGCCACAAATCACAATTTTACAGTTCATTATAACAACAACAAATGGAAAATACACGCAGAGGACCTCCTGGATGAAGATTTAGATGATCGATCACTCATATTCGCTAAATTTCGCACGAAGATCTAAAGAGTTCACCCTTAAAATCACCACGATCTATAGATAAATCAGCATGCAAACAATCTAGCAATATGATCTAAATGGAATTTATCAAAATTTATATGATCGTTCACTCCTGGTGGTGGAGCCAGAACATTTTGTCAACGGGCCAACTATATAATTTATTATTGTGCATTTTATTTTTTGGTATATTAAAACTAAAAAGTAAAACTTATCTATTTTAAATTGTGAATAATGTTAAAGAGTTTTATACTATAAAATAAAGTTTATTGTCGTAAAATAGTTAGTTTTGATCGTTTTTAACAATAAATTTACACTATAAATAATGTATATATATTAAATTATCGATTACAATGAGCCGAACAAGATTACAATGAAGAACAAGTACCCCCTTACCACGTATAGATGATCTACTCGACCGGTTGCAAGGGTCGGTCGTCTCTTCTAACATCGAGTTAAGGTTTGATTGTCACCAATTGAGAAGTCGAGACTGGGGTAGTGCAAACATGGCATTCTGGACAAACCATGGTCACTACGAGTTGTAGTGATTCCATATGGGCTTACTAATGGCCGAATAGGACATTCTGGTCTACTCTCGAAGAAGAGAGAAGTGGTATGACCAGTTGTCTCGGGATGACAACCCCCGAAGGATGTGAAAGAAGTTGCAAGTTTCTTGGATGGGTTGATCATTACCGGATTATGGAGAGATTCTCCAAGTAACACCATCTATGGCTAACCTACTCCGGATGACGATGAAGTATTGAGGGGGACGAAAGGGGACAATGGAGTTGTTAAGAGTTAAGAGGAGATTCGTCGGTGCAACTGTTTTGAAAATTGTCTCGAGGTATGATCGGGTTGAAGTGTACAAGTGATTCTTCAAGACATGGTCTTGATTGAGTATTAAGAGACGATGTAAAAGTTAGAGCATACATGTCTCGTTAGTAGAAGCAATGTGAAGCAAAGTATTTCCTTCATCACTTAGAACTTGCAGCAAGAATTGAGGAAACGTAACATCAAAGTTTGGTTTGAGAAGAACCAAAGCCAATGGTGTAAATTGGAAGTTCGATCTTCTTTGTTAGAGACAAGCAAAGAAGAAACATAATGGAAATGTTGTAGTGAGGAAGACCCAAGAAGGAAGTTGAGTTTCCGATACTTCGGACCTTTTTGAGATCTTAGAGCAAGTTGGGAAAGTGTTTTACCGGCTGGCATGGCCGCCGAGAGTAAAGGGTGTTCACCCGGCGTTTCAAGTGTAGCAATCGAGAGAGGAGGACTTGCCGAAGACGGCGTTCAGGACGAGATACGGCCATTACGAGTTTGTCGTGATGCCATTTGGGCTCACGAATGCACCCTCCGTCTTAATGGAGTTGATGAACGGCATCTTCATCGACTTCTTGGACCAGTTCGTAGTAGTGTTTATAAACGACATCTTAGTCTACTCCTGGAGTAGGGAGGAGCATGAGGGACACTTGAGGACGGTACTTCGAGTCCACCGGGATAGAGAGCTTTACGCTAAGCTCTCTAAGTGTGAGTTTTGGATGTACGAGGTGGAATTTTTGGGTCATATAGTTTCCGCCGAGGGTGTCATGGTCGACCCGACGAAGATAGAGTCTGTTTCCCCATGGCCGCCTCCTAGGACGGTCAAGGAGGTGCGCAGTTTCTTGAGCTTAGCGGGAAACTACACCCGTTTTGTTGAGGGTTTCTTAGTGATTGCACGGCCGCTCACTTCCTTGGTGAGAAGTCTACCAGGTTCTTTTGGTCCAAGCCTTGTCAGCACAGTTTCGAGGAGCTGAAGAGGAGGTTGACCTCCGCTCCTGTGTTAGCCCAGCCTGAGGGCGTAGAGGATTTTGTGGTATATAGTGACGCCTCCAAGCTAGGCTTGGGGTGCGTTTTGATGCAGAGAGGTAGGGTTATTGCGTACGCTTCTCGGCAGCTGAAGCCGTACGAGGAGAATTACCCTACCCATGATCTTGAGCTAGCGGCAGTGATTCATGCCTTGAAGATCTGGCGACACTACTTGTACGGGGCTACATGCCAGATCTTCACAGACCATAAGAGTCTGAAGCATATATTCACTCAGCGGGAGTTAAATAACCGCCAGAGGAGATGGTTGAAGCTGATTAAGGACTTTGACTTGGAGATTTTGTACCATCCGGGGAAGGCGAACGTAGTCGCCGACGCTTTGAGTAGGAGGACACCACGAGACGAGGCTATAGCTCGGCTTACGGTTCAGCCACAACTGTAGAGGGATTTGATAGGTTTGGAGTTGGATATCCGGTTCCCGGGTACGGACTCTGGTTTGTCCAAGTTAGAGGTATTACGTGACCTGTCCGGGGAGATCCTGCAGAAGCAGGAGAGATGTCCCATTTTGATGAGGATCCGGGACAGGATGTCCCGAGGAGAGGCACCGCTGTTTATCACAGGAGCAGACGGGCTATTGAGACGTCAGGGACGTATTTGTGTACCGTCGGATCAGGAGTTGAGAGAGCGGATTTTTGCATGAGGCACATTCCACACCTTACTCGGTGCCCCCATGCACGACTAAGATGTACTAGGATCTTAGGAGATTTTATTGGTGGGACGGGCTCAAGGCCGATGTGGCTAGATATGTGGCCCGATGCGTGATCTGCCAGCAGGTCAAGATCGAGCACTAGAGACGGAGGAGAGCTTCACCCACTGCCCGTGCCACAGTGGAAGTGGGAGGACTTATCCACAACTGTTAGATTGTGAGATTACATGGAATACCGAGGACCATCATCTCGGACAGGGACGGACGTTTTACCTCGAGGTGCTGACACGCGTCGATTGGGATGGCACCGTATGAGGCATTGTATGGACGGAGATGTTGTACTCCCTTATGTTGGGACGAGCCGGGGAGTTCTAGCGTTGTAGCCCAGATCAGGTACAGGACGACTTGGCTAGAGTTGCTTTGATCTGAGAGAGGATGTTAGCCGCAGAGCCGTCAAAGGTCGTATGCGGCAAGGAGGCGTAGATCTCTCGAGTTCAGGGTATCACCGACGCAGGGCGTTAGGCGATTCGGCATTAAGGGAAAGTTAAGCCCCCGATATGTCGGTCCATTCGAGATCTTGGAGAGTCGGTGAGGTGGCATACCGGTTAGCACTGCCACCGCGGTTGGAGGGTATACACCCGGTGTTTCATGTCTCTCAGCTGAGAGAGTACATACACGACCCGAGACACATCATCAGTCACGAGGACCTAGTGGTCGAGCCGGACCATACTTTTGCAGAGCACCCGATAGCGGTCATAGAGCAGAGTACGAGGCGCCTTCAATCGAAGGAGATACCGAGACACATCATCATCAGTCACGATGAGGCTACATGGGAGACGGAGGATAGTATCCGGAGGAACTATCCCGAGTTTTATGCAGACTTAGCGACATCGATAGGACCGTCGGGTTAGTCCCGATATCTTCCTTGTTTGTTCTATGTGTTAGGTGACTTTGTTTGAGTTATGTGTTCCTTGCGAGGTCTTGATGTGATGCTATACGTAGACTTGGATTAGACCCGGTAGTTCACGTTTTACGAGTTCCACGTGGTTACGTGACGGGTTAGTCGGAGAGTGTTGGGTTTTGCAAGTTTCGGGACGAAACTTGTTTTTAGGGGGGTTAGTTTTAACGCCCGAAAATTTATTCCGGACTTAGAGCGCCTTGTAGATCTTCCCGTAAGCCGAGATGCCGAGTTCCTGGATTTATTCCTAAGAAAATCCCGAGCCGACTCGTCGTTTTTCTTTTTTTTTTCGCGTTCCGACCCTTCGTTCCGGGTTAAAATGACAAGGGGTCATTTCCGACCCCTCGGTCCAGGGGGAGGGACAAGAGGTTAGCTGACCCCTTGGTCCCCTCACCCCTTTTCAGCCAATGTCCCCCTCTCTCTCCTCCCTTGCTCTCTCTCTCTCTCACGTCATTTCTTTCCTTCACTTTCTTCTCTTCTCTTCTCTTCTTCCATTTTGATTGAAGCTTGGACTGTGGACTGTAGTGGAGAATTTCCAAATTTGGTTTGGTAAGCTCCTTCCTCTCCCTCCCCTCTCTTCTTTAGTTGATCATCCTTTTCTTCTTCCCTCCTTCATCCATGGCCATGGATAAAGATCTTGAGAAGTTTTTGCTCAAATCCTTGCATGCATGTGTTCTTAGCTCGATTAGGTCGTGGAGAGGAGTCTAAGACTATTGGTTGGCGTTTGGAGAAGACCCAGCAAGGAAAGGAGGACATTAGAGCCAAGGATCCACGATCGAGACGAAGAAGACGAGCTTCTACAGCGTAACCGCGGGGGCGGATCATCACGACCACGGGAGCGGCCCGCCGTAGGTTTGGCCAGCACGGCCGAAGGGGCGGCCAGCACAGCTGCAGGGGAGGCTCGGCACTCCGGAGGGGCGGCTCCGGGCTCCAGGACGCCGGACCGCCGCAGGTGCGGCTGACCACAGCCGCAGGGGCGGCTCCTGCTCCGCTAGAGGGCCGCAGGGGCGGCGCCAGCCTTCCGCAGGGGCGGCGTCTGCTCCGCCGGGACGCCAACTTGACTCCGCGGATGCGTTTCTTCGACAATAGGTTCCTCTCCTCCTTTCCTCTTCGTTCCTTCCTTAGTATTGTTGTTGAATCATGTTAGTAGCATGCTTAGGATGGCCTAGAGTAGCTTGAGAATGCCACTTAGTGGTTGTGAACCTAGGAGCCCCTAAGGCTCGATGTAATTGATGGATATGAGCATGTGAGCATGTTGGACCTTCTAGGCTAGCTTGTCCTCCTTGGTTGAGGATTAATATCTTGTGAGGTTATAAACTGTTGTAAGCTGCTTTCATGTGTGGAGGGTGTGGTGAGTACTTGGGACCTAGGATGCATTCCTAGCTTGAGGGTTAGGTGATCTTGCATAGATCACTAGAGTAAAGTCTAAGACTTCATGAGAGTGAGTATGTATTGATATGCATCTCTTGTGAGCAGGTTGTGGGCTTCCCCCTTAAGGAAGCAAGAGTGTGGTGATTTGAGTGTGGTGACGAGGGAAGTCTCCGGACTTACTTAGCTCGTGTTTTACGTATTAGCATTGATGTGTGTTTGGTGGTGTGTGTTTATGTTATAACAACTAAACCGGTAATTAGGACCACCGACCTTATATATTTTTGCCCAAGTGTATGATAATGGGCGGTGACATCATCTGCCTAGCCCTGCGGGAAGTCTAGGTGGTTCTCGGCGACTAGCCCGGCGGGTTAGATGGTCGGATGCATCCGTACCATTTTTTGCCGGTAAGTAGGGACCGAGGCGAGACCACGGTGGTCTCGTGTCACAAACCGAAGTTGAATTACAACGGGATATGACTTACTAATAAAAAGATAATAAACCGGACTTGCGTGTTTTATGTTGTGTGATATGTATGTGCTTGTGCCTTCACCTCTTTTCTAATGCTTCGAATATGAGCTAACGGTTTTAAACCGTATGTGTAGATGACTTGCATTTGAGGGATGCCGCCGAGTGAGGTGGAGGAGTGAACAACCGGAGTCTCCATATGTTTTTTTGTTTATGTTTTCATATCGTTAGTTTGTGGATGTTGTTGTATGTTTTAGATTTCCGTATCGGAGCTACGTCGTTTTGAGGACTCGGTTGAGTTTCCACTTTGTACTCTTTACCTTATAGTTTTCGCATACATTAAAAACGTTTTTGAGTTTGGCCTTTATTTGTGCCTTGTTGGAAAGGTCCGGTGAAATTGTTTTCAAGTTAAGGGTCGGGACCCATTGTGAGGTCTCGCCAGTAGCACCCCAAGTCCCGCGGATTTGGGGTGTTACAGCGACCGCGGCACCTCAATACTCCATCTGCTCCTAGCAGGAATTGTGGTACCTCATCCCTAGACATCCTCTCTCGGATCCTCATCAGTGTCGGGCAGGTCTCCTGCTTTTGTTGGATCTCACCCAACAGATCAGGAAGAACCTCTAAAGTACGCAGCTGGGCATCCTTATCAAGAAACTGGATGTCCAACTCTAACAAAATCAGATCCCTCTACAACTGATGCTGAACTATCAATTTCGCAATCGCCTGCTCTCGAGGTGTCTTCCTGCTCAGGGCGTCAGCGACAACGTTCGCCTTCCCTATATGATACAGAATCTCCAAATCAAAGTGCTTGATCAACTCAAGCCACATACACTGGTGGTTATTCAATTCCCGCTGCGTGAAAATGTACTTCAGACTCTTATGGTCTGGGAAGATCTGACATGTAGCACCATACAGTTAATGTCTCCAGATCTTCAGTGCATGAACTTTCGCTGTCAACTCCAGATCATGAGTCGGGTAGTTCTCCTCATACGTCTTCAGCTGTCTAGACGCATATGCAATCACTCTGCCCCGCTGCATCAATACACATCCCAAGCCTAGCTTGGATGCATCACTGTATACCAAAAAATCCTTTGTACCCTCTGGTTTTGCCAAAATAGGAGCAGAAGTCAGACGTCTCTTCAGCTCCTCAAAACTCTGCATACACTGATCAGACCACACAAATGTGGTAGTCTTCCTCAGTAGACTCGTCAGTGGACGGGCAATCACAAAAAATCCCTCCACAAAACGTCTGTAATAACCGACTAGGCCGTTACGTACTTCCTTGACGTTCGTCGGTGTAGTCCAAGCAACTACTGCCTCGATCTTTGCCAGATCTACCTTGATTCCTTCAGCTGATACAACATGACCCAGGAATGCTACCTCTAGCATCTAGATGTCGCACTTAGAGAACTTAACATAAAGTTCTCTATCTCGTAAAATCTGCAATACAGTCCTCAGCTGTCCTGCATGCTCCTCTCTGCTACGAGAGTCCACCAAAATGTCATCTATGAAGACCACCACAAACTGATCCAGGAAGTCGATGAATATGTTGTTCATCAACTCCATGAAGACGGCTGGGGCATTCGTAAGCCCAAATGGCATCACTATAAACTCGTAGTGTCCATATCTGGTCCGGAATGTTGTCTTGTGCACATCCTGCTCTCTCACCATCAGCTGGTGATACCTTGAGCGCAGGTCAATCCTAGAAAACACAATCGCTCCCTGAAGCTGATCTAACAAATCATCAATACGAGGCAGTGGATACTTGTTCTTGATGGTCACCTTATTCAGCTCTCTATAATCTATGCAGAGTGTCAACGATCCGTCCTTCCGTACGAAGAGGAAAGGTGTTCCCCATGGGGAGACGCTAGGGCGAATGAAACCCTTCTCAGCCAACTCCTCGAGTTGCTTCTTCAGCTCCAACATCTCGACAAGCGCCATCCTGTATGGGGCCTTCGAAATCGGTCTCGTACCAGGCTCTAAATCAATACCAAAATCCACATCCTCTGAGGCGGCAAATTGGACGGCTCAGCAAATACATCTGCAAAATCACAGACAACTGGGATATCCTCTAATGTTGGACTCTCCCTCTCCTTCATGGCAAAACACCAGAAGGCCTCACAACCCTGTGCAATCAGCCTCGCTGCCCGTATCGCGCTGATAACCATGCCTGATTTTCCAAGGTCCCAACCTCGGAAAACCTCTATCTGTCCTAACTCGGTAGAGAGGGTAACAATCCTCCTACCTACATCTAAGACTTCCTGATGCCTATCCATCCAATCCATACCTAAAATGACTTCTTCATGCACTAATGGCATGACAAAGAAGTCCACATGCAATACACGGGTCCCTATAGAAATGGGACAGTCACGAATCTCACGGGTACCTCTGACCCTACTACCATTGGGAAACCCTATACTAAAGGGTATCCCCTCAGTCGTATCTAGACTCAGACGATCTACACAAGCATCAGAAATAAAAGAATGCGTAGCTCCAGTATCAAATAAGACTCTAATAGGTAAACAATGAATCAGAACGGTACCTGTAGCAGTCGGTGCAGCTGGCTCCTCTGTACTCCTCAGCTCAAAAACTTGACCCTGTGGTCCTTTGGCGTCCGTGGTACTCCCACCACGACCTCTGCCTCTACTCGGCCCAGGAGCAGATCCCTGAGTCGTAGGGCGATCTGGGACTCTCTGCTGTCCCTGTGTCTGCTGCTGCTGAGGTGGCCTCTGCCCACCTCCCGCTACACTGGCAGGAGAAGAACTCTGCTGAGATGAAGCTCCGCCCTGTCTACAGAAGACAACTTTGTGGCCTCGTCCACCACAAGTGAAGCAATTCACTATCTTCCTCGTACACTCTGGTCTGATATGTCCCTACCCACCACAATTGAAACAGTGTCGTACCCTATCTGTAACTGGTGCAGATGAGGGATAGCTTTGGCGACTCTGACCTCGCCCGGCACTAGCAACACCACCAGCACCACTAGTCTGCCAGTCCGCTGTCTCTTCTCAGACCCTCCGGTCTGAGAAGCTCTCCTTTGTCCAGCTCTCTCTCTCTCATAATCAGAAGCCCGGTCCTGATAATCCACCAAGGTCTCACAGTGAAACCCTGCCATGTAAGTCCGGGTAGTATCCCTCAATCGTCGGGAAAAGAGAAAAACATGTTGATCTCTAAGAAGTGCAGCTGGACCCAGCAAAGCCAGCTCCTCCTGGAACCTCCTAATACCCTCTGAGACTGGTACATCCTCAAAGCCAGCCTCCACAAATTCCCGCAGTTTCTCCCTCCTCAGTGAGGCAGGGCAGACACGCTCTTTGATCATGGTCCTCATCTGGTCATAGCTGATAACCTGACCCCGTACTGATCTCCACCAGTGTTGTGCCAAATCTCTTAATAGAGTCTGCACCAACTCTATCTGCCTGTCTGCTGGACAACTAATAGACTCCAAAGCTAAGTCCACGTGTCCTATCCATAACTCGACCTTTAACCCCACCATCCCAGAGAAAGGGGGTACTCCCATCTGATGAAAAGCCTTCAACCAAGTATCTGGTCGAGGCCCTTATGCTCCTCTGTAACTCTAGCAATCTCAGCAACAGGTGCCGGTGCAGCTGACACCTGAGTAACTGTATGGGATCTCTCAGATGATCCCTCATGTACTGGCAGATCAAGAATACGACTACCTGCCCTGGCAACTTCCTCTACTCACTAGATATACTCGCGGAACGCTGGTCCCTCCATGGAGACACGATCTGAGTCATCTGACTGGACTCTCTGGGATCCCTGTCTCTCAGCTGCACCGTTCCCAGTCTTAGGAATGACGCTCTCAGCAACATCCTCATGAGTCTTTTCCGCTGCATGTGTACCACCAGCGGGAATCCTACCCCGTCCTCTACCTAGAGGGGGTCTACCTCTACCTCGTCCAGCTGCAGGTAAGGCTCTAGTCTGAACCATCTGCAGAGGACGTAAACCTAACTTAGAAGGCTATATATATGTCATATGTATAGATATATATCAAATCAATCACATCATAATATCTATATATATCTATACTGTCGAGATCTTCAGAGGGCGATGGCTCACGTACACGATATCCCAAAACATTTGTACTCATTTCAAAACCAAAACCCTTTGAAAAGTCAGACCCCTTTCGGGTTCTGTTTATTTATCTATTCGAACTTTATTGCAGATTGCAAGTGCCATTGTTGTCAACCTAAGGCTCTGATACCAACTTTGTAACACCCCAAATCCGTAGGACTCGAGATGCTACTGGGCTA
>CM008281.1:25310242-25392742 GCA_002319775.1 Fagopyrum tataricum | reverse complement strand
TGGAGTGGTAATCCGGTCACACCTCCCCGTATACCCTATGGGAGTGGTGAAGGTGCCCGTTCCAATGAGCCAAACTGGCCTGTCCGCAGAGAACCTCCATGTCACGGCCCTATAATGGGCAGTCACTAAACCATAGGTCGGTAATCATCACTACGTCAAGAATAATAAACACATCATATATATATAGAGATGCATAAGCACAGTCACACGTCAAGAATAATAAACACATCATCATGCTATCACACATTTACCCGGTTAATTATCTTTATAAAGTCCAACACTCAAATCGTATAAACCATAGGCCCTATAATGGGCAGTCATGGTATAAAACCGTTAGCTAACCATACACATATATATAGAGACGCATAAGCACAGTCACACGTCAAGAATAATAAACACATCATCATGCTATCACACATTTACCCGGTTAATTATCTTTATAAAGTCCAACACTCAAATCGTATAAATAAATGTATATGAACATATGTAAAACGAGGAATATATAATCCTCGCCTCTGGGGAATGGTGCCAGCTGGAGTGGTAATCCGGTCACACCTCCCCGTATACCCTATGGGAGTGGTGAAGGTGCCCGTTCCAATGAGCCAAACTGGCCTGTCCGCAGAGAACCTCCATGTCACGGCCCTATAATGGGCAGTCACTAAACCATAGGTCGGTAATCATCACTACGTCAAGAATAATAAACACATCATATATATATAGAGATGCATAAGCACAGTCACACGTCAAGAATAATAAACACATCATCATGCTATCACACATTTACCCGGTTAATTATCTTTATAAAGTCCAACACTCAAATCGTATAAACCATAGGCCCTATAATGGGCAGTCATGGTATAAAACCATTAGCTAACCATACACATATATATAGAGACGCATAAGCACAGTCACACGTCAAGAATAATAAACACATCATCATGCTATCACACATTTACCCGGTTAATTATCTTTATAAAGTCCAACACTCAAATCGTATAAATAAATGTATATGAACATATGTAAAACGAGGAATATATAATCCTCGCCTCTGGGGAATGGTGCCAGCTGGAGTGGTAATCCGGTCACACCTCCCCGTATACCCTATGGGAGTGGTGAAGGTGCCCGTTCCACTGAGCCAAACTGGCCTGTCCGCAGAGAACCTCCATGTCACGGCCCTATAATGGGCAGTCACTTTACCATAGGTCGGTAATCATCACTACGCATGTTATCAAGCATATATCACACACCACTCATGCATACATCCAATATAAGGATGGTAGCTAAGTAAGTCCTATGGACTTACCTCAACCTCAGAAGTAGTCTCAACCCGATCAGCTCCAACTCTAGAGAATAACACTGCCTAATAACAAGGCATAACAAGATATCAAACTCTTATCCATCAAAGAGGTCACACCTAGACCCAAGGGATCCATAAGGATCGTATCCAACTTATAAACCTCAAAGCCCTAACCGGCATATCTCTACATCATACTCATCATCATTGTATTCTCATACACATACCTAGCATGCTACTAACCCCCGCTCATACTAGGAAAGGAAAGGATCATACTACTCCAGGTAGATCCTGTACAAGGCTCGACCGCAGGCGCGGTGACAGGGGCCGCAGGCAAGCGCAGGCGCTGAGACCGTGGCCGCGGGGGCGACAGCTTCCGGGCGCGGGTGCAGTGACAAGGCTCCCGCAGGGGCGGCGGTACTGGAACGCGGGGGCGGCGACGGTGTAGAATGTGATCCCGCGATTCCTCTTCGGCTCTTCACATGATGGAATCACATCTTCATCAACCATTAATCATACATATGCATAAACATACACAATCCATCATCAACATACATTCACACACATATAATCCTAAGCTAGGGAGGAAGAATGGAATCAAAGAAGAAGAAAGGAGGAGAGAAGAACCCTTACCACTATTGTGGCCTATCCAAGGAAAGATCACCACAAAACCAACACCACAACTGGCTTACAAGCTCAGCCACAAAGCACAACATCCATCAACAACCAACCACACCAACTAGCTATTCCAAACCAAGGTAAACCAAGACAAGATCAAGGAGAAGAAAGAGGCAATAAGAAGAACGTGAAGAAGTCTGAAGAATGCAAAACCCTTGCTAGCAAGCAAAGGAATAGGTATAAGGAGGAAGAAGAGTAAAGCACGAGTCAATCGGTCAACAAAGCCGGTTGCAGCCGCAAGAAAACGCAGGGGCAGGCTTCCTGGCCGCAGGGACGGATCATGGACTCAGCCGTAGGGGCAGCTCTACAAACCCGCAGGGGCGGCTAAGGCCAAAAATGGCTCCCAAACTAAGGCTCTTATAGGAAGCACCATGTGAAAGAAAATGTTTTAGCTTTAATAGTAGTATATAGAGATTTGTTGAATATGACCTATTTTTTCAACGAATTTTCATTCTTCTCTATGAAATGATACTATTATAACTCTTTGTTTTTCTACAGCGGGCTCCATTCAACCTACGGCATTGTGTGAGGAGGTTGAAGACGCATAGGCCGACGTGGCATCTCATGTTGTTGTTGTAGTCGTCAGTGTTGCTCGAGTCCAAAATCTTATGAGTCTCATCCCTTGGTAGATATACAGATTGATTTGTGTGGCTTTCTGTGGTATGCATTGCAAACTTATCTTCGAGATTTTAGTTGGTAAAAAATGCAACACCTACGTCTCAAGTTTGGATGCATACTCGAGAATTGGCTTGTTGGATGCATACTCGAGAATAGACTTATTGGAGATTTTGGTTATTTGCTGAACTTTTAGTGAAGTGCTTTTGATTTAAAGATTAACTTTTCCTCATCATTTTGTGGAGCTAAATATGGAGACAAAATCTTTAATTCAGGTTAGACTATAATTTTCTTGCTTTATACAATGGCCTTCTACATTGCAATTTTGTATTGTTTTTTTTAGTTTTTATTTTGTTATGCTGGTAACTAGATATTTTGAGTGTTAATTCAGTTCCGAGATACAAAAATGTTTACCATTTTAATCGAGTGAATTTGACAAGGTTGTTTTTTAAATATATAATAGCATAACTTTAGTTACTTTGAGAACTAAAGACTCGATGGGGATGATATGAAGGTTTCAAGCTTGGTCTGGTAAGTCCTTTGCAGGGAGGTGCGTCAATGAAATCCTTCATGTGAAGACTTGCCTTGCTGGAAAATGTGAGATTGATTACCCAACATGCACTAATACTTTGCCGTAGTGGAAGATATGTTTGGGAGGGAACTGATGCATTGAGATATACCCAACAATACATCCCTTGCAGCCATATGGTACTGCTGGCCCTTTTGATGTCTAGGCCCGTATAAACTAGACGATAGACGAGGAGGTCTTGAATATCCCTTTGCTTTGTGACTGTTATTTCAAGCTGGTAGACCATTCACGCATTGTGGAGACGACTAGAGAAACCACAACACAAGCCTATATTCCGCCTGAGGGAGACTTATTTAAAGTTAATGTTGATGCCTTCAAGATTGACAACAATTGCATGGGCGTTGGCCGGTATGGTTATCAATTTCAAGATTGACAACAATTGCATGGGCGTTGGCCGGTGATGTGATCCGGGGAACCAATGCAAATGACTTCACTATAATGTAATGTTCCTATCTTCTTATTCCGAAGTCCGTTTGAGGCGATTCAAGATGTTCTAGAACGATAAATTCAATTATTACAACTAATATTTTAAGTGTTTCATCTAATGAAAACTTAAACATGCTCAAACTCGAAGTTGTTCAACACATATTACCCCCGGATCTTCTTCAGTCGACCCTTCAGTATTTTGGGCATAACATTTGATACATTTATCCAATGAAGATCCATAAATACTTGTTGAAAAGCTGATTTAAAGGGCTACAATATTTATGTAGACTATAAGAGCAGATTCCTTACAGAGATAGGTCGTAAATGCAGTTAGTCCAGAGGTCGGATTTAGGGCCACAATGTGAAGAGTCCCAAACCAATGCCTCATTATGTGGATCTTTAAGGCCTGTGTTTTAATATCACTTTTGGCCTTGTTTTTGATCTTTTAGCTAGCCTTATTTTCCCTATTTAAAGACTTGTTTGTTTCATAGAAAAATAAGTAAAAGTTGATAATTTTTGGAAAAGTGTTTGGTTCCTTAGGTTTTTGGTGAGATGCCGAAACCTCCTCCTTGGTGAGATGCCGGGTGGGTTGCCTTTCTGAGATGCAAGGGCGAAGACATTAGTTCTCATAGGTGAGAGGCTTGTGAGAGTTGATGTGAGTATTGTAGAGTTGATGGTGAGATGCTTGAAGCTCTAGCAATACATATCTTGTACTTTTCTTTTTCATTATCACAAATCCAATAAAACACATGTGTATCTTTTCTTTAGTTTTATGTTTGTCTTGCATCGTTGGATCCATAGGCTGGGGCGTATCATTTTGTATCAGATCCTTATTCGATGCAAGTCAATAAGAGGCATCAAGATTCGAGGACAAATCTTTTAAAAGGTGGAGAGGATGATGTGATCCGGGGAACCGATGCAAATGACTTCACTATAATGTAATGTTCCTATCTTCTTATTTCGAAGTCCGTTTGAGGCGATTCAAGATGTTCTAGAATGATAACTTCAATTATTACAACTAATATTTAAGTGTTTCATCTAATGAAAACTTAAAAATGCTCAAAATCGAAGTTGTTCAACACATATTACCCCCGGATCTTCTTCAGTCGACCCTTCAGTATTTTGGGCATAACATTTGATACGTTTATCCAATGAAGATCCATAAATACTTGTTGGAAATCTGATATAAAGGGCTACAATACTGATGAAGACTATAAGAGCAAGTTCGTCAAAGAGATGGGTCGTAAATGCAGTTCTTCCCGAGGACGGATTTAGGGCCACAATGTGAAGAGTCCCAAACCAATGCCTCATTATGTGGATCTTTAAGGTCTGTGTTTTAATATCACTTTTGGTCTTGTTTTTGATCTTTTAGCTAGCCTTATTTTCCCTATTTAAAGGCTTGTTTGTTTCATAGAAAAATAAGTGAAAGTTGATAATTTTTGGAAAAGTGTTTGGTTCCTTAGGTTTTTGGTGAGATGTCGAAACCTCCTCCTTGGTGAGATGCCGGGTGGGTTGCCTTTGTGAGATGTGAGGGCGAAGGCATTAGTTCTCATAGGTGAGAGGCTTGTGAGAGTTGATGTGAGTATTGTAGAGTGGATGGTGTGATACTTGAAGCTCTAGCAATACATATCTTGTACTTTTCTTTTTCATTATCACAAATCCAATAAAACACATGTGTATGTTTTCTTTAGTTTTATGTTTGTCTTGCATCGTTGGATCCATAGGCTGGGGCGTATCAGCCGGTATGGTTATCAAGGACGTTGGGGGTGCTATCTTGGGTGCAAGCATCGCTCAATGGAGGGGAGGCGCAGGGGCTTCTCCAAGGTTTGCATAGAATCGGACTCGCTCGTAGTCGTAAGGTACGAGAGGACTACTATCCAAACCTAATTTTAAATCGATTCTTTAACCAAATAAACTATTATATGATTTTTGTTGATTTATCTAATATATTTTCATTTTTTAAACCAAATCTTATCATCTTCTAATTATTTTTTGATTTTAAGAATTCGGTATATTTCGAAATTTTGTACCATCCGGCTTTTAAAACTCCGATTAGTTATGAATTATTTTTTTTCGTTTTGTTATATTCTGATTTGTTAAAATAATTTGCTTTATTTTTTATATTCCGATTTGTTAAAAAAAAATTATTTTGTTTCCGTTTATGCTATATTCCGATTTGTTAATATCATTTGTAACCTATTGGTTACTTGATATTCCTAATTTATTCTAAAATCTTCTTATATTTTGATAATTTTTAAAATTCGATATCTTTCGAAGTTTAGTAGTAGCCGATTTTTTTTAAATAAACGTAAATTTAAAAGTTAATCATCGTCATATAAAAAATTTTGTTGTTGAATTATTTTGGATTTTTATAGCTAAATTACGTGATTAATTTTCTTTAGCTGACGTTAAATCTGGGAGCGACACATGGCATAGAGGTCTGATTAATTTTTGTTGGCCTGAAGTTAATTTTGTGAGCGACACGTGGCATTAGAGGTCTCCGCTTTAATATATACTAGTTTTAAAGAGGTGTCAAACGGGGCCAACGGGTCGGGTTTGGGTCGGGTCCTAACAAGCTCGGGTTGAAATGGGTCGGGTCAAAAAAGGCCTGGTTATTGATCGGGTTGTTTCGGGTCGTGTCGGTTTGGGTCGGGTATCGTTTGTTCGGGTTGATACAGGTCATCGGGTAGCCTCGGTTCTCGGGTCATAACGGGACGGGTCGGAATCGGGTCGGTCATAACAGGCTCGGGTTGAAACAGGTCGGGTCAAACCAATCTCTCCTTTTTATCAGTTTGTTCCGGGTTGGGCCGGGCCGGTTTTAGTCGGGTATTAATTTTTCGGGTTAATGATGGTAATCACCTTATTTGATAGGCTCGGTTCTTGAAACCGGATCGGGTTGCCTAACATCTTGATTCGGGTCAATTTATGTTCGGGTCTATGCAATTCACTCTAAAATTTATACAAAGATATATATTTGATCAGAATGATTTTAGGCCGATTTGATTGATTGAAAATGATTTTAACCGGATCTGGCTATCCGACCGATATGTTTTATGTTTTTCCTATTTTGTTTGTTATAAATTGTATAATAAATTTATCATCTTTTGCCGAATTGGATAATAATCCGCGGATATTCGTTTGATCAATATTCTAAAATATAGTATCTAAAAATGACTTTAGTCGGATCAGTTTGATTCGTTTGAACAATTATAGACTTATAGTATGTCTTATATCATTATAGACATATAGTATGATTATATAATCTGTTTAAGCGATATGTTTGATCAGAATGATTTTAGCCCGATCCGTTTGCTTGAAAATGACTTTAACCGGATCTAGATATCCGAGTCATCCGTTATGTTTGATGAAAATGATTTTATGTTAATTAGTGATGTGTTAGTTATGTTGAATTTGTATAATCGATTTATGAATTGAAATTGTCGGTGTATGATTAACTTATTTTTTAAATTACCCTATTTCTAGGTAAAATTTTATCTATTTATTGTCTTAATAAATCACGTAAAAAACTATCAATTTAACTCAAAATTATCAATGTAACCTAAAATACCCTATTTGTATGCGTTAAAGTTACGGGGTTATCGAGTCATTTAAGGTCGGGTTACTTTGGTCATTCGGGTCCGGTTACTTCGGGCTATCGGGTTGTTCGGGTCGGGTAACTTTAAAACAGTTTCAAGCGGGTCGGTTTTGGGGGTTCTCTTTTTCAAAATTTTCGGAGCCAGTTCAGGTTCATCGGGTCGGGTTCACGGGTCGGGCCAACTTTCACTACAAAAAATAAATAGATTGGGGACCACAATTTGTGTCGGCAAGTAGTTGTCGTCGCAATAACCCAAACTTTTACGACGGCCCTACGACGGCAATTGGTGTCGTCACAAAAGGTTTGTAACGTCCGGAATTTTTATTCCGGACTTAGAGCGTTTTGTAGATCTTCCCGCAGGCACGAAGTGCCGAGTGCCAGGATTTATTCCTAAAATCCTGAGCCGACTCGTCGTTTTCCCTTTTCCGCTTTCCGACCCTTTGTTCCGAGTTGAGGTGACAAGAGGTCATTTCCGACCCCTCGTTCCGAGGTGAGGTGACAAGAGGTCAGCTGACCCCTTGATCCCCTCTCCACTTTTTAGCTCTTGTCCCCTCCCTCTCTCTCTCCTCTCTTCTCTTTCACGTTACTCTCTTCCTCTCTTTCTCTCTTTGCCTCTTTGCTCTATTTTCTCTTCTTCCATTTTGATTGAAGCTCTTGGATTGTGGACTGTAGTGGAGAGGATTCAGATCTGGTTTCGTAAGCTTCTTCCTCTCCCTCCCCTCTCTTCTTTGCTGATCATCCCTTTCTTCTTCCCTCCTTCATCCACGGCCATGGATGAAGCTCTTGAGAAGTTTTTACTCAAATCCTTGCATGCATGTGTTCTTAGCTCGATTAGGTCGTGGAGAGGAGTGTAAAATCAGTGGTTGGTGTTTGGAGAAGACCTAGCAAGGAGAGGAGGACATTGGAGCCAAGGATCCACGATTGAAGACGAGTTTTTGCAGCGAAACCGCGGAAGCGGCTCATCACGGCCGCAGGGGCGGATCTAGACAACCGCAGGTGCGGCTCATCATGGCCGCAGGGGGCGGCTCCAGGGCGGCAGCAAGGCGCAGGGGCGGCTCTTGGGTCCGCAGGGCCGGCGCTTGTGTTCCACATGGGGCGCCAGATTGACTCCGCAGCTGCGGTTTCTTCAACAGTAGGCTTCTCCTCTCCCTTTCTCTTCGTTCCTTCCTTAGTTTTCTAGTTATATCATGTTAGTAGCATGCCTAGGATGGATCTAGAGTAGCTTGAGATGCCACTTAGTGGTTGTGAACCTAGGAGCCCTTAAGGCTCGATGTAGTGATGGTTATGAGTATGTTGAGCATGATGGACCTTCTAGGCTAGCTTGTTCCTTCTTGGCTGAGGTTTAAGATCATGTGAGGTTATAAGCTATTGTGAATTGCTTTCATGTGCTGAGAGTGTGGTGAGTACCTTGGACCCTAGGATGCATTCCTAGCTTGAGGGTTAGGTGATCTTGCTTAGATCACTAGAGTGAAGTCTAAGACTTCTTGAGCGTGAGCATGTATTGATATGCATATCTCTTATGAGCAGGTTGTGGGCTTCCTCCTTAAGGAAGCGAGAGTGTTGTGATTTGAGTGTGATGACGAGGTAAGTCTCCGGACTTACTTAGCTCGTATTTTACGTAGTAGCATCGATGTGTGTTGGTGGTGTGTGTGTGTTATTGTTTATGTTATAAACAACTAAACCGGTAAATAGGACCACCGACTTTATATTTTGGCCCAAGTGTATGATATAACGGGGGATGACATCATCTGCCTAGCTCTTGCGAGAGTCTAGGAGGTTCTCGGCGACTAGCCCGGGCGGGTAGACTGTCGGATGCATCAGTACCATTCCTTGACGGTAAGTAGGGACCGAGGCGAGACCACGGTGGTTCTCGTGTCACAAACCTAAGTTGAATAAGAACGGGATACGACTTAATAATAAAAAGATAATAAGCCGGACTTGTGTGTTTTGGAGTATGTATGTGTTATGTGATGTATATGTAACACCCCAAATCCGTAAGACTCGAGGTGCTACTAGGCTAGGATCTCACAATAGATCATGACCCTAGCCTGACAACAAGTTCACTGAATCTTACAACAAGGCACCAATAGATTAAATACAAAACATCAAACTGTTATAAAAGTATCAATAGGTTTATACAACTACTGTTGAGTACAACAAAACATAACCATATACATAGTCAAAAGATCCCATCCCACGAGGACGACCCGGTGTACGGAGCCCTCAGCAGATCACCCCTTTGGATCACTTTGCAGCTCTCCTAACCTGCAAAGGATCTACAACACGGTATAAAACCGTTACCTAACAATACGCATATATAAGAAGATGCATAAGCACAGTCACACACCAATGAACAGTAAACACATCATCATGTTATCACACATTTACCCGGTTATTATCTTAATAACGTCCAGTCACTCAAGCGTATATATATATATATATATATATATATATATATCAAAATGAATATATGTCATCACGAGGAATATAACCCTCACCTCTCGGGGATGGTGCCAGCTAGAGTGGGGATCCGGTCCCACCTCCCGTGTACCCTATGGGAGTGGTGCAGGTGGCCGGTCCACTGAGCTAGATTGGCCTGCCCGTAGAGAACCTCCAGACTCCCAGCGGGATGAAAGGACAAGTTGTCACGGCCCTACAATGGGCAGTCACTAAACCATTGGTAGTTAATCATCACAACTCATACACTCAAACATAATAACGCACACACCACTCATGCACACATCCAATATATGGATGGTAGCTAAGTAAGTCCTATGGACTTACCTCAACCTCGGAAGTCTCAAACCCAATCGGCTCCAACTCTGGAGATCAACACTGCCTAAACAAAGCATAACAACATATATCAAACTCATATCCATCACAGGGTCACACCTAGACCCAAGGGATCCATAAGGATCATAACCTAACTCATAAACCTCAAAGTCGTAACCGGCATAAACGATAACATGATCAACCTCATTCTATCCTCAACATGTACCTAGCATGCTACTACCGCTCATACTAGGAAAGGAAAGGATTACGTAACTTTAGGTAGACCCAAGACAAAACGCACCTGCGTGACACAAGAGACGCAGGGGCGGAGCAAGCAACCCGCAGGCGCGGCAGAACTCAACCGCGGGCGCGGTGACAAAGGCCGCTGGCAACGCAGGCACGACGCAGGCACGGCGCGGGCGCTGCGGCACGGAGTCCGCAGGGGCGGCGGCTTCCAGGCGTTGGGGCGGCGACGGTGCAGAACGTGACCCCGCGATTCGTCTTCGGCTCTTCACATGATCAAATCACGTCTTCATCATTCCAGATTCACACACATACATATACATACACATTCCAACATCAAACTATAGTCCATACATCTAATCCTAAGCAAAGGAAGGAAGAACAAGAAAGAAGAAAGAAAGAAGAAGCAAGGGAGACATACCACAGCTGTGGCCTAAGCACGAAACTGATCCAAGACAGCACCTCTGCTAGCTCTCAAGCTCAGCAACAACATCATACCACATCATCATCAACAACCACACACAAAGCCACACCAAAACACTTTCCAATTCTAAGGAAACCAAGAAGAAGATCAAGGAGGAAGGAGAAGGACGTGAAGGCAGCTGGGAAAGAAAGTGAAGATGCTCAGCAAGCCAAAGCAAGGGATTAGTTTAAGGAAGTGAAAGAGTAAAGCACGGGTCAAAGGTCAACAAAGCCGGCTGCAGCCGCAGGAAACCGCAGGGGCGGGTTTCCTGGCCGCAGGGGCGGAACAACAGAGGAGCCGCAGGGGCGGCCTCGCAGACCCGCGGGGGCGGCTAAGGCTAAATTAGATCCCAAAGACTAAGACTCTTACACCTCACCCCCCCCTAAAAACAAGTTTCGTCCCGAAACTTGTATAATCCTCAAACCACTCGGACTCACAAGCCGAGATACAACTCTCTCTATAACCTCAAACATAAGCATGGAGGAAACCATCGACTCCAACACAAACACTATCCAGGGCATAGAGGAAAACCATCTTTAGCCAACCAGCATCACAAAAGCAGGGAGGAACGAACCATCTCCAGCTATAAACAATCGCACTAGCACAACAAGATCTAAGAAGATCACACATCATATCAAGCTAGTACGAAAATAAACACAGCATGGCATATAAGCACATAAGCAAACACTAACCAAGATAGTACTAAAATCTACTCGTAGATCCTACAGGTACATCTAACTCAGCATAGAACTCTGGATAGTTCCTCTAGATACTATCCTCAGTCTCCCATGTAGTCTCATCAGGTCCTCGTCTCGACCACTGTATCCTCAGCATAGGAATATCCTTCGAACGCAGGCGTCTCATACCTCGTTCTAGGACTGCAATAAGGTGCTCAACAAAAGCGTGGTCCGGCTCAACCACCAAATCATCATAACTCACGATGTGTCTCGGATCTGGTATGTACCCAAAAACTGCCATGCCTTTCCGGATCATTGGTCAACGACTTTCTCTCTATTCGATATATCAGAAAAGACTTTCTTCATTCTAGTTCGTTAGTTGATCGAGGAACCTCCGCCCCTCCCTCAGCTGAGACACGTAAAACACAGGGTGAACACCCTCCAATCTCGGCGGCAAAGCCAACCTGTAAGCTGCACTCCCAACCCGTTCCAGAATCTCGAACGGTCCGACATATCGGGGACTCAACTTCCCCTTAATGCCAAAACGCCTAACACCTCATGTCGGGGACACTCTCAACCACACATGGGCTCCAACTCTGAACTCTAGAGGTCTACGCCTCCTATCTGCATAAGACTTTTGACGGCTCTACGCAGTCAGCATCCGCTCTCTAATCAGTGCTACTAGAGCCATATCATCCTGAATCTGATCAGGTGCCAAACCACAAACATTGCTCTGTTCATCCCAGCATAACGGGGTACGACATCTCTGTCCATACAGTGCCTCATATGGAGCCATCCCAATAGATGCATGCCAGTTGTTGTTGTATGAGAACTCAACTAGTGGGAGATGATCCGTCCACACTTGTCCCCAATCAAACACACAAGCTCGCAGCATATCCTCTAGTATCTGAATGGTCCTCTCTGTCTGACCATCTGTTTGAAGATGGATCGCAGTAGTAAAGTGCAAACTCGTCCCTAGGGCAGTCTGAATCTGCTGCTAGAATCTCGAGGTAAATCGTCCATCTCTTTCTAAGACGATCGTCCTCGGTACCCCATGGAGTCTCACTACCTGCCTAGTGTACTCCTCAGCTAATCTGCTCACCGGCCACGTCTCTCTGATGGGAATGAAACGTGCCGTCTTCGTCAATCTGTCCTCTATGACCCAGATGGCATCAAAACTCCGGCTCAGCCTCAGTCCAGTCACAAAATCCATGGTGACGTCCTCCTACTTCCTTTGTGGAACAGGAAGTGGATGGAGCTCACCTCCAAGTCTGCAATGCTCTATCTTGACCTGCTGGCAGGTTGCACACTATGCCACAAATCTGGCCACATCGTACTTCAGCCCTCCCCACAAATATAGACCTCTCAAATTCTGATACATCTTACTCGTACCTGGATGTACAAAGTAAGGTGTACAGTGAGCCTCTTGTAATATCCTCTATCGTAGATCTGCATCAGCAGGTACACAAACGCGACCGCGGCATCTCAAAACTCCATCTGCTCCTAGCAGGAACTGTGGTGCCTCATTCCGAGACATCCTATCTCGTATCCTCAGTAGTGTCGGGCAGGTCTCCTGCTTCTGTTGGATCTCACCCAACAGATCAGGAAAAACCTCTAATGTACGCAGTTGGGCATCCTCATCAGAAAACTGGATGTCCAACTCTAACCAGATCAAGTCTCTCTGCAGCTGATGCTGAACTGTCAGCCTCGCAATCTCCTGCTCTCCAGGCGTCTTCCTGCTCAGGGCGTCGGCGACAACGTTCGCCTTCCCTGGATGGTACAGAATCTCTAAATCAAAGTCCTTGATCAGCTCGAGCCACCTACGCTGGCGGTTATTCAATTCCCGTTGCGTGAAAATGTACTTCAGACTCTTATGGTTTGTGAAGATCTGACATGTAGCACCATACAAGTAATGTCTCCAGATCTTCAGTGCATGAACTACCGCTGCCAACTCCAGATCATGAGTCGGGTAGTTCTCCTCATACATCTTCAATTGTCGAGACGCATAAGCAATCACTTTGCCCCGCTGCATCAACACACATCCCAAGCCTAGCTTGGATGCATCACTGTATACCACAAAGTCCTCAGTACCCTCTAGTTGTGCCAAAATAAGAGCAGAAGTCAGACGTCTCTTCAGCTCCTCAAAGCTCTGCATACACTGATCAGACCACACAAATCTGGTAGTCTTCCTCAACAACTCGTCAATGGACGGGCAATCAATGAAAATCCCTCCACAAAGCGTCTGTAATAACCGGCTAGGCCAAGGAAGCTACGTACTTCCTTGACGTTCGTCGGTGTCGTCCATGCTGCTACAACCTCTATCTTCGCTGGATCCACCTTGATCCCTTCAGCTGAAACCACATGACCCAGGAATGCTACCTCTGGCATCCAAAACTCACACTTAGAGAACTTAGCATAAAGTTCTCTATCCCATAAAACCTGCAATACAGTCCTCAGGTGTCCTGCATGCTCCTCTCCACTGCGAGAGTATACCAGAATGTCATCTATAAAAACCACCACAAACTGATCCAGGAAGTCGATGAAGATATTGTTCATCAACTCCATAAAAACTGTTGGGGCATTCGTAAACCCAAATGGCATCACTACAAACTCGTAGTGGCCATATATGCTCCGGAATGCTATCTTGTGCACATCCTGCTCTCTCACCCTCAACTAGTGATATCCTGAACGCAGATCAATCCTGGAAAACACAATCGCTCCCTGTAGCTGATCTAACAAGTCATCAATGCGCGGCAATGGATACTTGTTCTTGATGGTCACCTTGTTCAGCTCTCTGTAATCAATGCATAATCTCAGTGATCCGTCCTTCTTCCGTACGAAGAGGACAGGTGCTCCCCAAGGGGACACGCTAGGGCGAATAAAGCCCTTCTCAGCCATCTCCTCAAGTTGCTTCTTCAGCTCTAGCATCTCAACAGGCAACATCCGATATGGGGCCTTCGAGATAGGTCTCGTACCAGGCTCTAACTCAATACTGAAATCCACACTCCTCTGAGGCGGCAAACTGGACGACTCAGTAAAAACATCAGTAAAATCAAACCACTGGGATATCCTCTAATGCTGGACTCTCCTCCTCCTTCATGGCATAACACCAGAACGCATCACAACCCTGTGCAATCAGTCTAGCTGCCCGTATCGCACTGATAATTGTGCCTATCTTTCCAAGGTCCCAACCTCGCAAAACCTCTATCTGACCTAACTTGGTAGAGAGGGTAACAGTCCTCCTACCTACATCTAAGACTGCAGAGTGTCTATCCTCCAATCCATACCTAGAATAACTTCTTCATGCTCTAATGGCATGACAAAGAAGTCAACTAGTAACACACGAGTCCCTACAGAAATGGGACAATTATGAATCTCACGGGTACCTATGACCCTACCACCATCAGGTAACCCTATAATAAAGGGCATCCCCTCAACTGTATCTAGACTCAGACACTCTACACAGGCATCAGAAATAAAAGAATGCGTAGCACCAGTATCAAATAACACTCTAACAGGTAAACCATGAATTAAAATGGTACTTGTAGCAGTCGGTGCAGCTGGCTCCTCTGCACTCCTCAACTCAAAAACTCGACCCTGTGGTCATCTGGTATCAGTGGTGCTCCAACCACGACCCCTGCCTCTACTCGGCCCAGGAGCAGATCCCTGAGTCGTAGGGCGATTTCGGACTCTCTGATGTCCCTGTGTCTGCTGCTGTTGCTGAGGTGGCCTCTGCCCACCTCCCGCTACACTAGCAGGAGAAGAACCCTGCTGAGATACCGCTCCACCCTGTCTACAAAAGACAGCTTTGTGGCCTCGTCCACCACAAGTGAAGCAAGTCACTATCTGCCTCGTACACTCTGGTCTGATATGTCCATACTCAGCACAGTTGAAACACTGTCGTACCCTATCTGTATCCGGTGCAGATGAGGGATGACTCTGGCGACTCTGGCCTCGCCTTGCACTAGTAGCCCTACTGGTCTACCCAGTACGCTGTCTCTTCTCAGACTAGCCCGCTCTCGCTCATAGTCGGCGGCTCTATCTTGATAGTCCATCAAGGACTCACAATGAAATCCTGCCATATAGGCCCGGGTGGCATCCCTCAGTCGTCGGGAAAACAGAAATACGTGCTGATTTGCAGAAGGTGCAGTTGGTCCTAGCAATGCTAACTCCTCCTGGAACCTCCTGATAGCCTCTGAGACTGGTACATCCTCAAACCTAGCCTCCACAAAATCCCGCAGTTTCTCCCTCCTCAGTGAGGCAGGGCAGAAACGCTCTCTAATCATGGTCCGCATCTGATCATAATTGTCGACCTGTGCTCGTACAGACCTCCACCAGTGTTGTGCTAAGTCTTTGTACAAAGTCTGACAAACTCTATATGCTTGTCTGTTGGACATCTAATGGACTCCAGAGCTGAGTCCACATGCCCAATCCAGAGCTCTACCTCTAACCCCACCTTCCCAGAGAAAGGGGTACACCCATCTGGTGAAATGCCTTCAACCAAGTGTCTGGTCCAGGCCCTCTATGCTCCTCTATAGCTCGAGCAATCTCAGCAACAGGTGCTGGTGCAGCTGGCACTTGAGTAACCCCGTGGGACCTCTTAGATGGTCCCTCATGTGCTAGCAGATCTGGGATAGGTCTACCCGCTCTGGCAGCCTCCTCCACTCGCCGGATATACTCGCGGAACTCAGGTCCTCCCATGGAGGCATAATCCGAGTCATCTGACTGGACTCGCTTTGGACCCTGTCTCCTAGCTACGCCGTTCCCAGTCTCAAGAACGACACTCTCAACAACGTCCTCGTGAACCTCTTCCGCTGCACGTAGCTCAACAACGGAAGTCCTACCCCGTCCTCTACCTAGAGGGGGTCTACCTCTACCTCGTCCAGCTGCAAGTAAGGCTCTAGTCTGAACCATCTGTAGAGGACGTAAACCTAACTCAGAAGGCTATATATATGCCGTATGTATATATCAAATCAATCACAACAGAATATCTATATATATATACTGTCGAGATCTTCAGAGGGGCGATGGCTCACGTACACGATATCCCAAAAAATTTTGTACTCATTTCAAAACCAAAACCTTTTGAAAAGTCAGACCCCTTTCGGGTTCTGTTTATTTATCTATTCGAACTTTATTGCAGATTACTAGTGCCATTGTTGTCAACCTGGGCTCTGATACCAACTTCGTAACACCCCAAATCCGTAGGACTAGAGGTGCTACTGGGCTAGAATCTTGTAACGCCTAGAATTTTGTTCCGGACTTAGAGCGCCTTGTAGATCTTCCCGTAGGCCCGAGATGCCGACTGCCGGGATTTATTACAAAAAAATCCCGAGCCGACTCGTCGTTTTTCCCTTTTTTCCGCATTCCGACCCTTCGTTCCGGGTTAAAATAACAAGGGGTCATTTTCCGACCACTCGGTCCGTGGGGAGGGAAAAGAGGTCAGCTGACCCCTTGATCCCCACACCCCTTTTCAGCCTTGTGTCCCCTCCCTCTCTCTCTCTTCTCCCTCTTTCACGTCATTCACTTTTCCTCACTTATCTTCTCTTCTCTCCTCTTCTCTTCTCTTCTCTTCTTCCACTTTGATTGAAGCTTGGACTGTGGACTGCAGTGGAGAGGTTCCAGATTTGGTTTGGTAAGCCCCTTCCTCTCCCTCCCCTCTCTTCTTTAGCTGATCATCCTTTTCTTCTTCCCTCCTTCATCCATGGCCATGGATGATGATCTTGAGAAGTTTTTTGCTCAAATCCTTGCATGCATGTGTTCTTAGCTCGATTAGGTCATGGAGAGGAGTCTAAAGACCATTGGTTGGCATTTGGAGAAGACCCGGCAAGGAAAGGAGGACATTAAAGCCAAGGATCCACGATCAAGACGAAGAAGACGAGCTTCTGCAGCGTAACCGCGGGGACGGATCATCACGAACGCGGGAGCGGCCCGCCGCAGGTGCGGCCAGCACGGCCGCAGGGGCGGCCAGCACAGCCGCAGGGGCAGCTCGGCACGCCGTAGGGGCAGCTCCGGGCTTCAAGATGCCGGACGCCGCAGGTGCGGGCGGCTGACCACAGCCACAAGGGCGGCCCAGACCGCCGCAGGGGCGGCTCCTGCCATCGCTGGCGCGGTTCCTGCTCCGCCAGAGGGCCGTAAGGGCGGTGCCAGCCTTCCGCAGGGGTGGCGTCTACTCCGCCGGGGCGCCAGCTTGACTCCGCGGCTGCGTTTCTTCGACAGTAGGTTCCTCTCCTCCCTTCCTCTTTGTTCATTCCTTAGTTTTATTATTGAATCATGTTAGTAGCATGCCTAGGATGGATTTAGAGTAGTGTGAGATGACACTTAGTGGTTGTGATCCTAGGAGCCCCTAAGGCTCGATGTAATTGATGGATATGAGCATCTGAGCATGATGGACCTTCTAGGCTAGCTTGTTCCTCCTTGGTTGAGGATTAAGATCTTTGAGGTTATAAACTGTTGGGTGTTACTTTCATGTGTGGAAAGTGTGATGAGTACTTGGGACCTAGAATGCATTCCTAGCTTGAGGGTTAGGTGATCTTGCATAGATCACTAGAGTGAAGTCTAAGACTTCTTGAGCGTGAGCATGTATTGACATGCATATCTCTTGTGAGCAGGTTATGGGCTTCCTCCTTAAGGAAGCAAGAGTGTGGTGATTTGAGTGTGGTGATGAGGTATGTCTCCGGACTTGCTTAGCTCGTATTTTACGTATTAGCATTGATGTGTGTTTGGTGTTGTGTGTTTATGTTCTTGTTATAACAACTAAACCGGTAATTAGGACCACCGACCTTATATATTTTTGCCGAAGTGTATGATAATGGGCGGTGACATCATTTGCCTAGCCCTGCGGGAAGTCTAGGAGGTTCTCGGCGACTAGCCCGGCGGGTTAGATGGTCGGGTGCATCCGTACCATTCTTTGCCGGTAATTAGGGACCGAGGCGGGACCACGGTGGTCTCGTGTCACAAACCGAAGTTGAATTAGAACGGGATATGACTTAATAATAAAAAGATAATAAACCGGACTTGCGTGTTTTATGTTGTGTGATATGTATGTGTTTGTGCCTTCACCTCTTTTCTAATGCTTCCACTTTGTAGTCTTTACATTCCGGTTTTCGCATACATTAAAAACGTTTTGAGTTTTCGCCTTTATTTGTGCCTTGTTGGAATGGTCCGGTGAAATTGTTGTCAAGCTAAGGGTCGGGACCCATTGTGAGGTCTCGCCCGTAGCACCCCGAGTCCCGCGGATTTGTGGTGTTACAAAAGTGGTATCAAAGCCCTAGGTTGACAACAATGGCACTCACAATCTTTTTAAAGGCGAATGAAGGATAAACAGAACCACACGGGTTCTAACTTTTCGTTTTCAAAATCATGTGCATGAGTCGGGTTTGGGTTAGAATGTACAGGACCACCACTCCTTCCGCAAAGCTCGGCGACATAGGTCTCTTGATTAGAAGTATGTATATATTAGTACATAGTTATATATATAAATATATGACCTTAGGATGTTTTTGGATTTGTATGTACCTAGTTATGTATGTGACCTTAGGATGTTTTGGGCTTGTATTCCTTGGATGTATATTGTGATCATGATTACCTTTCTGCCTTTAAAAGTTTTATCATACCGAGATCGTAAGTATTACCTATGTATTTATACATAAGTAAACGCCATACGCTATTAGATGGCACGTACGAGAGCTACCGCTTACGTGGGACCTGCCAGGGGTAGACCCCTCTTTCCCCTACCGTCCCGAGAGGGCAGGGACGAGTAGGAAGACCTCCAGGCGCGAGAGGTCGGGACGTATCCCCATTGCGGACCCACCAGTTGTGGATCCACCAGTAGTTAAGGTTCCTGTAGAGGACGTCGCCGAGAGCATCATTCATGAGGCTGGGGATAGGACCATTCGGAGGTCCGAGCGCAGAGTTCTCCATCTGCCAGGACCAAGGGAGCGTCCATTGGAGCTACCGTGTTTGAGGACTACGTACGACGAGAACAATGGAGATAACAAACTAAAGTTTTTCAAGAAGACGCGTGGACAACTAAAGATGCGAATCAAGGAGGAGATGGGTGCATTATAGCAAGGTTAAAGGCGATGTTCCATCACGAGAAGTGAAGCTTTCCTAAGACGCTCCTACGCTTTGGAGTCAAGATGAGAACGTGATCGAACCAAGTATGAAAGTTGTAAGATACCGTAAGTTAAGCTTACGAGGTACCATTAAGTGAAGAGTCAACATTACGAGAGTTATGAGAAGAATGGCAAGTTGGGGATTTACGCGGAGTTGAGCAGTTTCTGTTATGACGATAAGGCGAAGAAACGCCAAAAAGAAGGAAGTATGTATAAGTGATGATCCTAAGAAGATGAGAGCAACACGTGGATGCTAACTAACGTTAGAGATTTTGAGAAGGGGCACTTACAAGATATTATGAAGCGCGGTTAAGCCTATGAAGGCGAGTCATGTGACTCAACAACGCCGAGAAGGGTATATTTATCTCGTTGAAGGAAAAAGGAAGCGTGGAATGAAGAATGAGCTAACGGAGTTTAAGGTAGAGTACCCAGAGAGGGTAGCCTTCATGAGAATGGTAACATGGAAGCATAGAAGAATGGTAAGTCATTGACATGGAAAAAGGTCAGTTATCAGCTAATTGGTGACAACCGAGAACGCGCATGTGCTGGTGGTCGATGGACGAGTGTTGGGGAGAGTAACCAGGCTTTGGAATCATAAAGGAACGGTAACAAGAGCTTAGATTATATCTTAAACTCTTGATTTGAAGTTGTTATGAAGAACACTAGTTTGCGGAAAGAGAGACGGTTATCTCCATTTGTACATCGATTACAAAGAGCCAAACAAGATTCCAATGTAGAACAAGTACCCCCTTACCACATATAGATGATCTACTCGACCGGTTGCAAGGGTCGGTGGTCTCTTCTAAAATCGAGTTAAGGATTGATTGTCACCAATTGAGAAGTCGAGACTAGGATATTGCAAACACGGCATTCCGGACAAACCATGGTCACTACGAGTAGTAGTGATTCCATATGGGCTTACTAATGCCCCAAATAAGACATTTTTGGTCTACTCTCGAAGAAGAGAGAAGTTATATGACCAGTTGTCTCGGGGTGACAACACCCGAAGGACGTGAAGGAAGTTACAAGTTTTCTTGGATGTGCTGATTGCATTATCGGATTTGTGGAGAGATTCTCCAAGTAACACCATCTATGACTAACCTACTCCGGATGACGATGAAGTATTGAGTGGGACGAAAATGGACAATGGAGTTGTGAGAGTTAAGAGGAGATTCATAGGTGCAACTGTTTTGAAATTGCCTCGAGGTATGATCGGTTTGAAGTGTACAAGTGATTCTTCAAGACATGGTCTTGACTGAGTATCGAGAGACGATGTAAAGATATAGCCTACATGTCTCGTTAGTAGAAGCAGTGTGAAGCAAAGTACTCCTTCATTACTTAGAACTTGCAACAAGAATTGAGGAAAGTAACATCAAAGTTTGGTTTGACAAGAACCAAAGCCAACGGTGTAAATTGAAGTTCGATCTTCTTTGTTAGAGACAAGCAAAGAAGAAACATATTGGAAATGTTGTAGTGAGGAAGACCCGAGAAGGAAGTTAGTTTCCGATACATCGGACCTTTTTGAGATCTTAGCGCAAGTTGGGAAAGTGTTTTACCGGCTGGCATGGCCGCCGAGAGTAGAGGGTGTTCACCCGGCGTTTCAAGTGTATCAATCGAGAGAGGAGGACGTGCCGAAGACGGCATTCAGGACGAGATACGGCATCTTCATCGACTTCATGGAGTTGATGAACGGCATCTTCATCGACTTCTTGACCAGTTGTGGTAGTGTTTATAGACGACATCTTAGTTCACTCCCGGAGTAGGAGAGAGCATGCGGGACACCTGAGGACGGTGCTTCGAGTCCTCCAGATAGAGAGCTTTACGCTAAGCTCTCTGAGTGCGAGTTCAGGATGTCGAGGTGGCATTCTGGTCATATAGTTTCCGCCGAGGGTGTCATGGTTGACCCGGCGAAGATAGAGTTTGTTTCCTCATGCCGCCTCCTAGGACGGTCAAGGAGGTGCGCAGTTTCTTGGCTTAGCGGGATACTACCTCCGTTTTGTTGAGAGTTTCTCCGTGATTGCACGACCGCTCACTTCCTTGTTGAGGAAGTCTACTAGGTTCGTCTGGTCCTAGCCATGTCAGCATAGTTTCGAGGAGCTGAAGAGGAGGTTGACCTCCGCTCCTGTTTTAGCCCAGTCTGCGGACGTAGAGGATTTTGTAGTGTATAGTGATGCCTCCAACCTAGGATTGGGGTGCGTTTTGATGCAGAGGGGTAGGGTTATTGCGTACGCTTTTCGGCAGCTGAAGCTGTACGAGGAGAACCCTACCCATGATCTTGAGCTAGCGGCAGTAATTCATGCCCTGAAGATCTGGCGACATTACTTGTACGGGGCTACGTGCCAGATCTTCATAGACCATAAGAGTCTGAAGTATATGATCACTCAGCGGGAGTTGAATAACCGCCAGAGGAGATGGTTGGAGCTGATTAAGGACTTTGACATGGAGATTTTGTACCATCCGGGGAAGGCGAACGTAGTCGCCGACGCTTTGAGTAGGAGGACACCACGAGAGGAGGCTATAGCTCGGCTTACGGTTCAGCCACAACTGTAGAGGGATTTGATAGGTTTGGAGTTGGATATCCGGTTCCCGGGTACGGACTGTGGTTTGTCCAAGTTAGAGGTATTATGTGACCTGTCCGGGGAGATCCTGGAGAAGCAGGAGAGAGAGATGTCCCATTTTGATGAGGATCCGGGACAGGATGTCCCGAGGAGAGGCACCGTTGTTTATCACAGGAGCAGACGGGCTATTGAGACGTCAGGGACGTATTTGTGTACCATCGGATCAGGAGTTTAGAGAGCGGATTTTGCATAAGGCACATTCCACACCTTACTCGGTGCACCCAGGCACGAGTAAGATGTACCAGGATATTAGTAGATTTTATTGGTGGGGCGGGCTCAAGCCCGATGTAGCTAGATATGTGGCCCGATGCGCGACATGCCAACAGGTCAAAATCGAGCACCAGAGACGGAGGAGAGCTTCACCCACCGCCCGTGCCACAGTGGAAGTGGGAGGATATATCCACAACTGTTAGATTGTGAGATTACACGGAATACCGAGGACCATCATCTCGGACAGGGACGGGCGTTTTACCTCGAGGTGCTGGGATGCGTCAATCAGGATGGCACCGTATGAGGCATTGTATGGACGAAGATGCCGTACTCCTTTATGTTGGGACGAGCAGGGGAGTTCTAGCGTTGTAGCTCCAGATCAGGTACAGGACGACGTGGCTAGAGTTGCTTTGATCCGAGAGAGGATGTTGACTGCGAAAAGCCTTCAGAGGACGTATGTAGATAGGAGGTGCAGACATCTTGAGTTCAGGGTAGGAGCTCAGGTGTGGTTCGGGGCATCACCGACGCGGGGTGTCAGGCGATTCAACATTAAGGGGAAGTTAAGCCCCCGATATGTCGGTCCATTCGAGATCTTGGAGAGAGTCGGTGAGGTGGCATACCGGTTAGCATTGCCACCTCGGTTAGAGGGTATACATCCGGTATTTCATGTCTCTCAGCTGAGAGAGTACATACACGACCCGAGGCACATCATCAGCCACGAGGACCTAGTGGTCGAGCCGGACCATACTTTTGCAGAGCACCCGATAGCGGTCTTAGAGCGGAGTACGAGGCGCCTTCAATGGAAGGAGATACCGATGCTGAGAGTACAGTGGTCGAGGCGAGGAGCCGATGAGGCTACATGGGAGACGGAGGATAGTATCCGGAGGAACTATTCCGAGTTTTATGCAGACTAAGCGACATCGATAGGACCGTCGGGTTAGTCCCGAGATCATCCTTGTTTGTTCTTTGTGTTATGTGACTTTGTTTGAGTTATGTGTACCTTGCGAGGTCTTGATGTGATGCTATACGTAGACTTGGATTAGAGCCAGTAATTGACGTTTTATGAGTTCCACGTGGTTACGAGACGTGTTGTTCCGAGAGTGTTGGCTTTAGCAAGTTTCGGGACGAAACTCTTTTTTAGGGGGGTTAGTTGTAACGCCCGAAATTTTATTCCGGACTTAGAGCGCCTTGTAGATCTTCCCGTAGGCCCGAGATGACGAGTGCCGGGATTTATTCCAAAAAAATCCCGAGCCGACTCGTCGTTTTTCCTTTTTTCCGCGTTCCGACCCTTCGTTCCGGGTTAAAATAACAAGGGGTCATTTTCCGACCCCTCGGTCCATGGGGAGGGACAAGAGGTCAGCTGACCCCTTGATCCCCACACCCCTTTTCAGCCTTGTGTCCCCTCCTTCTCTCTCCTCTCCCTCTTTCACGTCATTCACTTTTCCTCACTTCTCTTCTCTTCTCACCTCTTCTCTTCTATTCTCTTCTTCGACTTTGATTGAAGCTTGGACTGTGGACTGCAGTGGAGAGGTTTCAGATTTGGTTTGGTAAGCCCCTTCCTCTCCCTCCCCTCTCTTCTTTAGCTGATCATCCTTTTCTTCTTCCCTCCTTCATCCATGGCCATGGATGAAGATCTTGAGAAGTTTTTTGCTCAAATCCTTGCATGCATGTGTTCTTAGCTCGATTAGGTCGTGAAGAGGAGTCTAAGACCATTGGTTGGTGTTTGGAGAAGACCCAGCAAAGAAAGGAGGACATTAGAGCCAAGGATCCACGATCGAGACGAAGAAGACGAGCTTCTGCAGCGTAACCGCAGGGGCGGATCATCACGACCGCGGGAGCGGCCCACCGCAGGTTCGGCTACCACGGCCGCAGGGGCGGCCAGCACAGCCGCAGGGGCGGCTCGGCACGCTGCAGGGGCGGCTCCGGGCTTCAGGACGCCGGACGCCGCAGGTGCGGCTGACCACAACCGCAGGGGCGGCCCAGACCGCCGCAAGGGCGGCTCCTGCCACCGCAGACGCGGTTCCTGCTCCGCCAGAGGGTCGCAGGGGCGGCGCCAGCCTTCCGCAGGGGCGGCGCCAGCTTGACTCCGCGGCTGCGTTTCTTCGACAGTAGGTTCCTCTCCTCCCTTCCTCTTCGTTCATTCCTTAGTTTTGTTGTTGAATCATGTTAGTAGCATGCCTATGATGGATTTAGAGTAGTGTGAGATGACACTTAGTGGTTGTGAACCTAGGAGCCCCTAAGGCTCGATGTAATTGATGGATATGAGCATGTGAGCATGATGCATTCCTAGCTTGAGGGTTAGGTGACCTTGCATAGATCACTAGAGTCAAGTCTAAGACTTCTTGAGCGTGAGCATGTATTGACATGCATATCTCTTGTGAGCAGGTTGTGGGCTTCCTCCTTAAGGAAGCAAGAGTGTGGTGATTTGAGTGTGGTGACGAGGTAAGTCTCCGGACTTACTTAGCTCGTATTTTACATATTAGCATTTATGTGTGTTTGGTGGTGTGTGTTTATGTTCTTCTTATAACAACTAAACCGGTAATTAGGACCACCGACCTTATATATTTTGGCCGATGTGTATGATAATGGGCGGTGACATCATCTGCCTAGCCATGCGGGAAGTCTAGGAGGTTCTCGGCGACTAGCCCGGCGGGTTAGATGGTCGGGTGCATCCGTACCATTCTTTCCCGGTAAGTAGGGACCGAGGCGAGACCACGGTGGTCTCTTGTCACAAACCGAAGTTGAATTAGAACGGGATATGACTTAATAATAAAAAGATATTAAACCGGACTTGCGTGTTTTATGTTGTGTGATATGTATGTGTTTTTGCCTTCACCTCTTTTCTAATGCTTCGAATATGAGCTAACGGTTTTATACCGTGTTTTATGTTGTGTGATATGTATGTGATTGGGTTGTTTTACGTTTTGGGTTATGTGTTCGTATCTTTGGTTGTGGATGTTGTTGAACGATTTAGACTTTTGTATCGGAGTTCTGTTGTTTTGAGGACTCAGCTGAGTTTCCACTTTGTAGTTTACATTCCGGTTTTCGCATACATTAAAAACGTTTTGAGTTTTCGCCTTTATTTGTGCCTTGTTGGAAAGCTCCGGTGAAATTGTTGTCAAGCTAAGGGTCGGGACCCATTGTGAGGTCTCGCCCGTAACACCCCGAGTCCCACGGATTTGGGTGTTATAGATCTCACAATGGATCCTGACCCTAACCTGGCAACAAGTTCACTGAATCTTACAACAAGGCACCAATAGATTAAATACAAAACATCAAACTGTTATAAAAGTATCAAAAGGTTTATACAAGTATTTTTGAGTACAACAAAACATAACCATATACATAGTCAAAAGATCCCATCCCACGAGGACGACCCGGTGTACGGAGCCCTCAGCAGATCACCCTTCTGGATCACTCTGCAGCTCTCCTAACCCGCAAAGGATCTACAACACGGTATAAAACCGTTAGCTAACCATACGCATATATAAGAAGATGCATAAGCACAGTCACACACCAATGAATGGTAAACACATCATCATGCTATCACACATTTACCCGGTTATTATCTTAATAACGTCCAATCACTCAAGCGTATATATATATATATATATATATATATCAATATGAATATATGTGACACGAGGAATATAACCCTCGCCTCTCGGGGATGGTGCCAGCTAGAGTGGGGATCCGGTCCCACCACCCGTGTACCCTATGCGAGTGGTCAAGGTGGCCAGCCCACTGAGCTAGACTGGCCTGCCCGTAGAGAGCCTCCAGACTCCCAGCGGGATAAAAGGACAAGTTGTCACGGCGCTACAATGGGTAGTCACTAAACCATAGGTAGGTAATCATCGCAACACATACACTCAAACATAATAACGCACACACCACTCATGCACACATCCAATATATGGATGGTAGCTAAGTAAGTCCTATGGACTTACCTCAACCTCGGAAGTCTCAAACTCAATCGGCTCCAACTTTGGAGATCAACACTGCCTAAACAAGGCATAACAACATATATCAAACTCATATCCATCACAGGGGTCACACCTAGACCCAAGGGATCCATAAGGATCATAACCTAACTCATAAACCTCAAAGCCGTAACCGGCATAAACGATAACATGATCAACCTCATTCTATCCTCAACATGTACCTAGCATGCTACTACCGCTCATATTAGAAAAGGAAAGGATCTACCTAACTCTAGTTAGACCCGAGACAAGACGCACCTGCGTGACACAAGAGACGCAGGGGCGGAGCAAGCAACCCGCAGGCGCGACAGAACTCAGCCGCGGGCGCGGTGACAAAGGCTGCTGGCAACGCAGGCACGGCGCGAGCGTTGCGGCACGGAGTCCGCAGGGGCGCGGCTTCCAGGCGCGGGGGCGGCGACGGTGCAGAACGTGACCCCGCGATTACTCTTCGGCTCTTCTCGTGATCAAATCACGTCTTCATCATTCCAGATTCACACACATACATATACATACACATTCCAACATCAAACTATAGTCCATACATCTAATCCTAAGCTAAGGAAGGAAGAACAAGAAAGAAGAAAGAAAGAAGAAGCAAGGGAGACATACCACAGCTGCGGCCTAAGCACGAAACTGATCCAAGACATCACTTCTACTAGCTCTCAAGCTCAGCAACAACATCATACAACATCATCATCAACAACCACACACAAAGCCACACCAAAACACTTTCCAATTCTAAGGAAACCAAGAAGAAGATCAAGGAGGAAGGATAAGGACGTGAAGGCAGCTGGGAAAGGAAGTGAAGATGCTCAGCAAGCCAAAGCAAGGGATTAGGTTAAGGAAGTGAAAGAGTAAAGCACGGGTCAAAGGTCAACAAATCCGGCTGCAGCCGTAGGAAACCGCAGGGGCGGAACAACAGAGGAGCCGCAGGGGCGGCCTCACAGACCTGCGGGGGCGGCTAAGGCTAAACTAGCTCCCAAAGACTAAGACTCTTACAATATATGTGTATGTGCCTTCACCTCTTTTTTAATCCTTCGAATATGAGCTAACGGTTTTAAACCGTTTTTGTAGATGCCTTGTAGGTTAGGGACGCCGCCGAGTGAGGTGGAGGAGTGGACAGCTGGGGTCTCCGTACATTATAGGACGGGGACGTTTTTGGGATATGTCTTTGGATGTTGGTTTATGTTGTACGGTTTAGATTTCCTTATCGGAGTTATGTCGTTTTGAGGACTCGGCTGAGTTTCCACCTTGTATTATTACTTTTCAGTTTCTCGCATACATTATAAACGATTTTGAGTTTTTCCTTTATTTGTGCCTTGTTGGAAAGGTCCGGTGAAATTGTTGTCAGGCTAAGGGTCGGGACCCATTATGAGGTCTCGCCCGTAGCATCCCGAGTCCCGCGGAATTGGGGTGTTACAAGGTTGGGGTTTTTGCGACAATCTAACGACGGCAACTGGTGCCGTCACAAAAAGTCGGGGTTTTTGCGACGGCCAACGACGGCAATTGGTGTCGGCACTAAAGGTTGGGGTTTTTGCGACGGCCCAACGACGGCAATTCGTACCGTCACTAAAAGTTGGGGTTTTTGCGACAATCCAACGACGGCAATTGGTGTCGTCAGAAAAGGTTTGGGCTTTTGCGACGGCCCTACGACAACAATCGGTGTTGTCACAAAAGGTTAGGGGTTTTACGACGACCCTACGACGGGAATTGTTGCCGTCACAAAACTTTAAATTCAAATGCTAGTTCTCTATAACAAAACTTTAAATTAATTGTTCTTCATGATTATAACTAAGCTTATTTTATTATTTTATTGTTTTTGATAATTTTAACGTCGCAGTGCCGACGCAAAAGGTTATTTGCGACGGAGATCAGCCTTTGCGTCGGCACACTGCCGACACCAAACTTTTTTTTGTAGTGTTTTGACAGCTCTAGTTTTAATACCCGTGCCCTGCACGGATAGACGATAATTGTGTTTAAAAATATTTTTTGGTAATTTATTATGTTGAGAATTGTCTTAATTGTTATGTGATACTTGTTGTAAGGTATATTTTTCACTTTATGAATGAAAACCAAGCAATAATTCAAATCCTGCAATAACAATAGGAAAAGAGGATTCTGGGACAATATTCTTTGCGATACTCGAATGTCATAGTTAATATCAATTTTAAAAAGAATTAGGTTTATTAAACTAAATGTTAGAGTACGTGATTTGGTTTAATGAATAGACGACACTATAAAATTAATAAGATGACCGCACGAAATTACAGAAAGTATCAATTCACGGGTTTTTTTAAAACATATACTAATAGAAAAAGAAGTGTAAAACAAATCATAAATTTAAATTAACAATATTAAATTATAATATATTAAAATGTAAATGAAAGAGATTTATATAATATATGTAGCATGTCTAAGTAAAAAATTACAATATTAAATAGTGAAATTTAAATAGTAAATACCTAATAATTAATAAGACTAATAGCATATGTCAAGTTACTAAAATAATAAATATTACTAGAATTTCTTTTTAAATGTCAAAATAATAACAGTTATCAATTAAACTCAAAATAATACCTGAAACGCCCCTAGTATTGTAATAATCGGAAATTTTGAAAATTTTCTATTAATTTAATTAGAATTTTATGATATTAATTCTAGAACCGAACCGAAGTTTTAAAACAACGTTGAAACCGAACCGGGCCAGCGGAGGTTATTCATGGTGACCCGAACCGGCTCCGGTCATGTCTTCCCCCTTCTGCTTCTCAAAGCCAGTTGGTTTTTCTATCTGGGCCACGCCTTCTTCTTGGGCCGGCCTTCCCACGCCTCATCTTCCAGGGCCGGGCCTTTCCCTGCTTTCTTTTTCTAGACCTTGCAGTACCAGACGGCAAGCCATCTCCTTTCCCCGCTTCGTCTCCCATGACTAGTCGTACTCCTTCGGTAACCGTGGTCCAAGACGTTAATGTCGATAATCACTCCAACCGTTTCCGCGGCATTGAAAGCGAAGACCGGGAACGTCTCTTCCTCTCGATCGTAACCAATGTCAGTTTGATCTCCCTCCCCTGCATTCACGCCACATTCTCTAACCGTAGCATATCCTCCCCCCAACCTTTACAGAACAATCCCGCTTTCTTCCTTTCTGTACGAACCCACGAGTCGGCTACTGTCGAAATCTTCAGACGTTGTAGTCCCCGACACCGAAGGCGAAGTCAATCGATCTCCGCCTCCTTCGGTCCCTTTCCACTGTCGCTTTCTACTTCGCCTTTCCGCCGACGAGTGGAGTTGAGAACGGAGTTGGCTAGCAAGTCACCGGGGTAAGCTTCTTCTACACTCCTAGAAATAGATGGATGATTAGAGTAAGATGATGACCATGGCTCCCCAGGTGTGAAGCACGATCCTTGCCGACTCTGGTGTGAAGGTTTGGCGTGGACAAAGACCGACCTCTCCCGATCGACGATGCACACAATTGTTGTAAGCCTCGACCCGCAACCGGTGTGACCGCACTGGTGAGTCCATCCTCCTCCGTCACTCAATTGGACATGAAATTGAGTTACCGTGTCGATTGAATCGAAAACTGAATCTGAATTGGATTTAGTATATACATGTGCAGAGATTTTCGACCCTAATGCTGAGATAGCCTGGAACGAGTTTGTCTTGGTTGTACTCCCTAAGGATCGAACTGTCATCCAGCAGTAGCTGGCTAGTACCTTGGACCCGGTTACTCGACTTTCGACCCGATCTCGGATAGACTTGAAATTGATCCGTTTTTAGTTAACTTTCTTTCCGTTAAAATGTAACTAAGAAATTATAAAATAATCAACTAATTATTGCATGATAGTATAGTCTTTTAATTATGGACTTGTTAGAATGTCGAGAATTAAATAGGAGCCGGAATTCTAGATGGGACATGTTAGAATATATAGTTTCGAGAGAGGAATGAGAACAAGGAATAGTCGAACGGTTGACACCGCTAGATTATAGATGTATTCCGATTTAGTTATATGTTAATGGAACAATTATGCTTGAGGATAAGAAAACGTGAATGGACGTGTAGGTCCCTAAACAAAATTGATAGAGAATGTTAGAAGATTATGAGGACATCGTACCCTAACTTTTCAGAACGTTGAATCGAGTAATATTATGAGTGAGATGGTTCTAAGAATGGGTAAAATATTGGAACAGGATAATAAGATCTTTAGCTGGCAAGATCGCGAGACATTGAGAGAGGCACAAGTGTGTTTTATATTCATGTGAAATAAATGAACGGCCTAGACCACTGTACTTTATTTATTAAGAGAGGCACAAGTGTATGATAACGTGTCATAACCGTCAGTCCGGCCCGATGGTGCCGGAAGATTGCCCTACGACCAGTCTAGTAGTGTATACGGGAAGAGGTACATACACAAGTCCTACTGGTTAACAGGGACGGGGGAAAGAGTCGGGAGACAATTGTGTTACAAGAAAAAGATGGAAAATAGAATGGACAAATTCACGTAATGAAAGATAATAAACCGGGACCTTGATAGTGCATGTTGAGTGATTTCCCGTATATTCCTGTGTATGTGTTTGTGCTCTAGTGACATTTTAGTATTGGAATGGTAGCTAACGGTTTATACCGTTTTGTTAGATATTGCAGGTTAGATCTCTACCGATAGATCGAGAGTGAAGTGGCCAGCCGAGTTTCCGTACTAGAATCGGGTGCTTTGGTTATATAATTCAGTATTTACTTATGCACTTTACTTTTATCGTTAGAATTACTCATCCTAGAGATTGAGTGTTGTTATGTTTAGTCGTGTCTTTATACTTTGAGTACTTTTATTTAAGATTTAACGTTTTAATATTTGTGTCTTGTTGCAAGGTCCATAGTAATTGTTGTCAAACTAAGGTCGGGACCCACTATGAGGTCCTAGCCAGTAACGCTCCGGATTCCCAAAATTCATGGTGTTACAAATATAAGGTGCATTTTATATAAATACTTTCCGTATATTATTACTATTTTATATCGTAAATTTAAAAAAAAAATTACGAATTGATATTGTATTTATAAATTTAAATAAGTATATAATTATATATTCATATATTCATATAATTCCCGTAAATTATTTACGGAAAAGTTCGAAAATTTTCTGAACCGGAACATCCGTTCCGTATAATTTCATCGAGTTTTTTTTTTTTCCCCTTACTTCCTTTCTTTTTCGTTTTCCCTTTTCTTTCCCCTCCCGGGCTCCACCACGCCAGCTGGGCATCCACCTCATTTGGCCCCACTTATTTCCACGTTGGCTTCCTCCTCCCTTCTTTCTTCACATGCGGGCCCTCTCCCTTCTCATTCTTTTTCTTTCTTCTTTTGCTTTCCTTCATTCTCCTTCTTTCACCTCCTTCTTTCCCTCCTACCTCAAGAAAGAAGATGACAGACAGCTCAACCCGCCTAAGATAGCCTCGTCTCATTCCGCTAGCCACTTCTCTCTCCTCTAGCCCTGCACTCCACCTGCTGGTCACTCTCCTTCATTATCTCCTCTCAACCACGCTTTATCGGATTCTCTCACGCAAGCCCTCATACATATCTCCTTCTCTTGCAGCCTCATCTCTTCCTTTCTCTTTCTCCCACATCTCTCTCCCGGTTTACTGCATCTCCACACCACTGGAGAACACCCACCGTCACCCTCGTATCTCATTCTCTATTTTCTCCATCCTCTCTTGCTCTAGTCGACACCATCACCGGGGTTCACCTCCGGCCGCCTTCTCCACCGCCACCACTCCTTGTGTAATAACCGGAAAATTTTAAAACAATTTTTCTTGTTATTTTAATTTTAGTTAATTATATAATTAATTTTTATTTAATCCGAGAAACCAAAACAGAAACGAAGAAATAAATAAAATGGGTCCAAACCTGATAGCTAAACCAAACCGGTTCCCACTTTATTTAATATTTGAACCAAATCAAACCCATGTGGATCAGTCCATTCCCTTCGTTTCAGCCCATCTTTCCCTCCTCCTAATCTGGTCCAGTGGCGGCCCAGTCTGGTCATTGCTCCGACCCCTTAGTTGGGCCACTCGTACCCGACTTCCATCGGCCCAAGTCATCTGGAACCAACGGGATGGGCCGATTGCGTCTTCTTCTCCATGACAATTCTTCGCATTCCCAGTCGACATTTCACGCCGGCCGTTACCATCAACTCTAACCTCTAACTAGACATTACCTCGTTTCACGCCGGCCGTTAGATAGGATCTCATTGAAGGGAGTATGAATGCCGGTGGACCCATGCTTTGAGACCAGTACCGTTAAGGTGAGTTCGTAGGACTCACTTAGTTACATTTTAATACCGAGTGTGCACTAGGGTAGTGTGTGTTATTCTTGTGAAATAAAATGAATGAAATAGATCACTGTATTTTAATTTTAAGAGAGGCACAAGTGTATGATAACGTGTCGTAACCGTTGGTTTGGGCCGATGGTGCCGGAGGATTGCCCCGCGACTAGTCCAGTAGAGTATACGGGGGAGATGCATCAAAACCAGTCCTACTAGTAAATGGGGACGGGGGCAAGAGTCGGGAGACTCTTGTGTTACAAGCAAAAGTTAGAAAATAGAATGACTCAATTCACGTAATGAAATATAATAAACCGAGACATTATGCGTTGCATGCTGATTGATTTACAATACTTCCTTATATGTGTGTGCGCTTTAGTGACCTTAGTATTAGTATTGTAGCTAACGGTTTTACCGTGTTTTTAGGTGTTTGCAGGGTAGATCTCTACCGAGAAATCGGGAGTGGAGTGGCCAACCGGGTTTCCATACTAAGAGTTGGGTGTTGAGTTATATATTATGGTTTATTTATTTTAGTACAATAGAGTTTATCTGTTTAATAGTTGACTGATGTACGGGTCTAGAGTCTGTAGAGTTTACTATGTCTTTTGAAAGTATTTGTATTTAAATATATGTGCCTTGTTGCAAGATCCGACGTTATTGACGTCAACCTAAGGTCGGAACCCAATGTGAGGTCTTAGCCTGTAACGCTCCAAGTTCCCAGAATTCGGGGTATTACAACATGGTATCAGAGCTCTAGGTTGACAACAATGGCACTCACGATCTTCTAAAAAGGCCAAGTATAAACAGAACCCGATAAAAGGATCCGGTTTTCCAAAATAAATTTCAAAGTTTACTTCTTGTCAATCGGGTTGGGTAGTAGTACGGAAACCACCTCTCCACTCTGCAGATCTCGATAGTAGTAAGTTAGTGTGATTTGTACTTAGAAATAATAATACTAGTTATGGTCGCCTGTCTCATATAGACGGCGCACACTAGGATAGTAACCGTGTCGGGTTGGGTTAAAGGTAATTACCTTTCTACCCTTCCCACACGGGGTAGAATTAATAAGGCGCTACAGATCAAGCACACGAGTGGAGGGATAAAAGCTTTCCAAAGACGAGAGGACGGAGCGTGAGACTGTTGAAAGTATGACCTGACGGTACTAAGGATTCGAAGATACGACCAACCAAACAGGTCACGCCTAGAAGAGAGAAAAAGTTCACATAATGGTTCTGGACTCTAGAGATATAATTGTCGTGATTTTTCCAAGAATACAAGAATAGCGAACGGAACCGCAGTAACTGCAATTACATCGAGTGTACATAAGAAGAGGATCAAGTGAAACGATGCGGAAAAAGGTGTGAGAGTCAATAAAGGCGTCTCAACGTAAAGAGATATTCCCAAGAAACCGGAAAAAAGAGAACAGGGTATCACAATGCTTAGAGGAACGCCAAAATAAGTCATCACACGGTGTCATGAAGTACAATCACGTCGGTTGGACGGCGAGAAGAAGTGGAGAAGTGGGATCGCTTGCCAGGAAGTCAAACATGCACTAGTAAGAGAACAACCCCGGTTAAGGTACGAAGAAGGAAACAGGCAACGAAATTTAAGAAATCGAAGAAAGGGGTACCTGAACAGACACGTTGAATTAAGGAAAAAGGAAGTAAGAACAGTGATGTACCCCGATGAACGGTAGAATATCACCATTAGATATTGTAAAGGAACTAGTAGGAATGAGTGATGATACAAAAGCCACAAGGAAAGAAAATAAGTACATGTGAAGTGGTCAAGATGTCACCATGGCTAAGCGGCGACTGATTAGACGTAAGGTATTGATTGATGAATACAGTTGATCTAAGAAAGACCGAGATAAGGGAGGAAAAGAGAATAACAAGAATAGAGAATCCTTTCTTAGTATAGAACTCTCTAAGAATATGGAATGGTCTGCAGGGGTGGAGCCAGGAATTTTTCATGGATGGGCGAAAATTCAATTTTTTTTATAATTATTTTAATAAACAGTAATTATAAAAAGTGTTCAAATACATAATATAGTGAATTTATAATAAATTAAAAAAACAAAGATAATTTTATCGATTTTAGAAAAATAATTGATGGTAAAATTTTAATTTATGATTATAGTTTATTTATTTTACATGAATATAGATTATAAATTTGAGTATCTTTTTATAACTTGTAAATTAGTTTATATTATTTAATACAAGGTATAAAGTTCTATAAATAAAAGAAAAAAAATGACTACTCTACAAAACAGTCAAATCAAAACAGACTATAACAAAATTTACAAAAAAGAAGCACCTAGATGTGAAGTACGGGTGGACACTATAGTTTGCAGGCCAATGAAACATTTAAAAAAAAGTTTGTATGCTTCTTTCAAAAGTTTAATGGGTTGTTACAAACTTTGATTTGGGGTGGGCCACTGCACAGTCAGCCCACCCCTTAGGCCTGCCACTGATGGTCTGGTCACGCCTACAAATCAACCTTAGACGGATCCTTTGAGAGCAAGGGGACGATCCCACGAAACCAAGTGGACAAAGAAAGAGGCCGGAGAACCTTGGTACATATGTAGTGGTTAGGATGACATCACTTTTAAGCACGATTTCAAAGTCAGATGACTGTAGCCGGAAGGGACATGTTGACCTTTTGAATTAAGGATGGAGGAGATACCGAAAAGGGAAAGGAGAATAATGCGCACGGGGCTCACCCGACAACAATTAAAGCACCAGTTAATATGCAGAAACAAAAATATCACACGGAGTGAGAAGACTTGCAATGGGACTTGGAACATGGTTATGATGAAAGATTAAATGTTAACCCAATAAATGAGGAGTTGGGGAGACATCAATCGGTGAAAGGAACAATGAATATCGGAGCGACAACATCACGGGTGAGATAAGAGCAACGTTGAAGTATGAGTCGAGAAACCAATCCAGTACTCAAGAGGACCGTGTAGAGAAGAAAATTAACCGCCCTCTTGTTTGCGCAGCAAGACTAACTACCTTGTGTGATCTGGACTAGATCAAGAGAGCTTGAAGAGCTAAAAAGAAGGTCCAAGGGTAGAGGACGTACCAGTAGAGAGTTCACTGAGGTGTTCTGGGATGACTTCCCCAGCCTACCTCCAAAGCGGAGTGTAGATTTCAGCATCGAGTTGGAACCTGGCATGAGACCGATCTTGAAGGCTTCCTACCGGATGGCACCTGTAGAGATGGTGGAGCTGAAGAAGCAGTTAGAGGAGTTGACAGAGAAAGGGTTCATCCGATCTAGTTTCTCTCATTTGGGTGCCCCGATACTAGTTGTGAGGAAGAAGGATGGATCCATGAGGCTGTGCACAGATTACAGAGGGTTGAACCGAGTAACGACAAAGAACAAGTATCCGTTATCCCGTATCGATGACCTGCTAGACCAGTTATAGGGGGCCCCAGTTTTCTCCAGGATCGACTTGATGGCAGGATATCACCAATTGTGTAAGAGCCTTAGTCTTTGGGAGCCATTTTTGGCCTTAGCCGCCCCCGCAGGTCCGTGAGGCCGTCCTTGCGGCTCGTCTGTTGTTCCGCCCTGCGGCTCAGGGAACCGCCCCTGGGTTTCTTGCGGCTGCAGCCGGTTTTGTTGACCTTTTGACCGTCCTTTACCCTCTTTTCCTTACCTTCTTCTTACCTTGCTGAGCAAGGGTTTCACCTTCATTTCCTTCCCAACTTCCTTATGTCCTCCTTGCTTCTCCCTTTCTTCTTCTTGATCTTGAGTTGGTTTTCCTTGAGTTTGGAAGAGATTTGTGTGTTGTTGTTGTTTTTGATGATGGTAGATGTGGTTGCTGAGCTTGAAACCCAGCTGAGTTGTGGTTGTGGAGCTTTTCCTTGCCTAGTCCAGCAGTAGAGGTGAGCTCCTTGTTTCTCCTTCCCTTCTTTCTTTCTTGTTCTTCCTCTCTAGCTTAGGATTAGATGTATGAAGAGGCATGTTGATATTGGTTTGTGTATGTATATGTATGTGTGTGACTTTGGAATGGAGAAGACGTGATTTGATCACGTGAAGAGCTGAAGAGGAATCGCGGAGTCACTTTCTGCACTGTCGCCGCCCCTGCGCCTGGAAGTTGCCGCCCCCGCGGAAGCCGTGTCACAGCGTCTGCGCCCGTGCCTGCGATTGCCTGTGGCCGCTGTCACCGCGCCTGCGGCCGAGTCGTGCCGCGCCCGCGGTTTGCTTGTTCTGCCCCTGCGTCTTTTCGTTCCACAGGTGCGTCTTGTATAGGATCTACCTAGAGTATTATGATCCTTTCCTTTCCTAGAATGATGTGTATAGGTCATGTGGTTGAAATTTTCTGATTTTTTTGGATTTTCATATAAAATGCAGTACAAATAAAAAAAACATGCTAAAAGGTATTGCAAGCATCCTACCCCATACTTAAATCTCACATTGTCCCGAATGTGAATTATAAATATAAAGTAAAAACAATACTCACAATGTAAGAATGAAGAAGGCATCCGGCGTGTTTCTTCCTCGACTTACTTCGTTTCTCGTCTTTCATAGCAATTTCCTCGCCTTAAGCTCGTTCCGAGTGCTGCTTCCCGTATCTTTTTTCACCATGACACCTAGGTCCTGCAAAGACACAACAAGAACGCGCAAAAACGCAAAAGCAAAAAGAAAAAATAAAAACAAAGAGACGAAAAGACTCTTACCTCGGGTTGCCTCCCGAGAAGCGCTTGGTTTAAGGTCTCTAGCCGGACCTAACTCCTTTAAAGCGTCAAGTGAGATGGATAGGTGAAATTTTTCCACCGGAAGTTCCGGTGTATACCTCTTCAACCTATGTCCATTCACTTTAAAAATACCGGAGTTTTCACCCCATACTTCGACAGCTTCGTGGGGGAAAATCTTCTTCAAAACATAAGGTCCCGTCCATCGTGACCTTAACTTTCCTGGAAAAAGTCGGAGCCTAGAATTAAAGAGAAGAACAAGATCACCTTCTTTGAAGTTCTTTGGCAATATGTGCTTGTCATGCCACTTCTTTGTTCTTTCGTTGTAGATCCGTGTATTCTCATATGCATTCATCCGGATCTCCTCCAGCTCGTTGATGTCCAACAACCTCTTTTCTCCGGCTTCTTTTATATCAAAGTTTAGCCATTTCACGGCCCAATATGCTCTATGCTCCAACTCTATAGGCAAATGACAGGATTTCCCATAAACAAGTTTATAAGGAGTAGTACCTATAGGAGTCTTGTATGTTGTCCTATATGCCCATAGTGCATCACCAAGCTTCATTGCAAAATCTTTCCTTGAGCGAGACACTGTCTTCTCTAGGATCCCCTTGATTTCTCTATTCGAGATTTCCACTTGGCCACTAGTCTGAGGATGATATGGGGTTGCAACCTTATGAGTTACCCCATACTTGGACAAAAGTGACTCAAAGTTTCTAGCTGTGAAATGCTTTCCTCCATCACTAATAATGACACGTGGTGTGCCAAATTTAGGGAAGATAGTTCGGTTGAAAATTTTAATTACAACTTTAGCGTCATTTGTGGGTGAAGCTATAGCTTCAACCCATCTAGATACATAATCAACCGCTAAAAGAATGTAAAGGTTCCCCCATGAGGATGGGAAAGGTCCCATGAAGTTAACACCCCATACATCAAAAATCTCAACTTCTTGGATGTTGTTCAAAGGCATCTCATTCCTCCTAGATATGTTGCCCGTCCTTTGGCATGAATCACAAGTAGGGACGAATATCTGCACATCTTTGAAAAGATTAGGCCAAAAGAATCCAGATTGCAATACCTTGGCACTAGTCTTGTGAGCACTAGCATGTCCTCCATAGGGCAATGAATGACATTGTCGGATGACACTCTCAATCTCGTCGTCTGGGATGCATCTCCTAAGGATTCCCTCGGGTCCTCTCTTGAATAATAGTGGTTCATTCCAATAGTAATGTCTCACATCCTTGTAGAATTTCTTCCGTTGGGAAGGAGATAAACCTGGAGGAATTTCACCACAAACTAAATAATTAACAATGTCAACAAACCAAGGTTCCTTTTCACCTGAAATTTGGAGGATATATTTCTCCATCATGTGGAGATGCTCATCCGGAAATGCATCGTCAATAGGGATGTCATCCCCTTCCATAAGTTCTGGAGGTAATCTGCTAAGATGATCAGCTACAGAATTTTCGGACCCCTTCTTATCTCTAATCTCTAGATCAAATTCTTGAAGGAGAAGAATCCACCGGATAAGACGTGGCTTTGCATCCTTCTTGGTGAGAAGGTACTGAATTGCAGCATGACCCGTGTACACAATCACCTTGCTCCTGCAAGATAGGAACGGAACTTCTCAAATGCGTAGACGACGGCTAGGAGCTCCTTTTCAGTACTTGCATAATTCGGCTGGGCTCCATCAAGCGTCTTGCTAGCATATTAAATAGCATGAGTAAGTCCTTCCTTCTTCTGTCCTAGCACCGCTCCCACTGCGAAGTTGCTTGCATCACACATCACCTCGAATGGAGGAGACCAATCGGGAGGTTGCATGATTGGAGCAGTGATGAGAGCTTCCTTCAACCTATAAAAGCATCAAGGCATTCCTTCGAGGAAACAAACTGAACATCCTTGATTAGTAGGTTAGTCAAAGGTTTAGCAATTTTAGAGAAATCTTTTATAAATCTCCGGTAAAAACCGGCATGTCCTAGAAAACTCCTTACCCCTTTGACTGATGATGGTGGAGGTAGCTTCTCAATAGTCTCAATCTTGGCCTTATCAACCTCAATTCCACGGTTAGATATCAAGTGACCTAACACAATACCTTCCCTAACCATGAAATGACATTTCTCCCAATTGAGAACAAGATTACAATCCTCACATCTTTGTAAGACTAAAGACAAGTTAGCCAAACATTCATCAAAAGAGGATCCATAAACAGAAAAGTCATCCATAAAGACTTCCATGATGTTTTCAATATATTCAGAAAAAATAGACATCGTGCATCTTTGGAAAGTAGCAGGACCATTACATAAACCGAAAGGCATTCTCCTATAAGCAAAGATACCCCAAGGACAAGTAAAAGTGGTTTTCTCTTGGTCATCCGGATGGATGGGGATCTGGAAAAAACCTCTATACCCATCTAGGTAGAAAAAGTAAGAGTGTTGGGCTAGCCTTTCTAACATTTGGTCAATGAAGGGTAAAGGAAAGTGATCTTTCCTAGTAGCATGATTCAACTTCCTATAATCAATGCACATCCTCCATCCTGTCATAGTCCTAGTCGGGATCAACTCATTCTTTTCATTAGTTATGACAGTCATCCCACCTTTCTTAGGTACAACATGTACCGGACTAACCCACTTACTATCCGAGATGGGGAATATAATTCCTGCATCAAGCAACTTAAGGATCTCCTTCTTAACTACCTCTTTCATGTTAGGATTCAATCTCCTTTGAGGTTCTCTAGAAGGCCTATGTCCATCATCTAACATGATCCTATGCACGCACATAGAAAGATTAATCCCTATGAGGTCATCTATAGTGTAGCCCAAAGCTTTTCTATGCATCCTAAGCTCTTTCAATAACTTCTCAAGCTCAAGTTCATTCAAGCTATCACTAACAATGACGGGATAAGATGAGTTAGAACCAAGACAGGCGTACCTTAGGTGTGTCGGAAGAGGTTTCATCTCGACCTTAGGAGGCTCCGGTTCTTCTTCAGAAATCTCGGCCAACTCTTCTCGGTGAAGATGAAGGATCTCGGCCCGAGCTGGTGTGAATCTCGGCCGAGCTGAGGTGAATCTCGGCCGAGCTAGGGTAAATCTCGGCTAAGATTTTTCGGTCTCGGCCGAGATGCCCTGATCTTCTGAAACTGAAACTTTTTGTTGAAGGATCTCGGCCGAGATTTCTTGGATCTCGGCCGAGATGCCCTCTACTTCTATTAGTTCTTTGAATCTTGATTCCTCGTTGATGGGGAGAAGACTCAAAGATCGGACTTCTTCAAACAATTCATCTTTTCGCTATGTTGTCATGATGCTCATGGTCAAAACCTGCTCAAGAGGGTCATAACATAGAATTGAATTTATAATCTCACAATCATCTTCATCATCCTCTAGGATGTTGTACATATCCTCTTCAAACAAAGGTCCCTTAATCAAAGGAGGGAGTTTAAATTGCACAACTTCCTCATCAATTCGAAATGTAAGGGTAGCACCCCTACAATCAACTAAATATCCAGAGGTAGCAAGAAAAGGTCTCCCTAAAATGATAGGAACAGGACAGTCAGCAGGAATATCAAGAACAACAAAGTCAATAGGGATAAAGAACTTCTCTAATTGGATTGGAACATCCTCAATGATTCTCACAGAACGTGTGGTGGTTCTGTCTGCCATGCAAAGAGTCATCTTTACCGGCTTTGGTTCTCCAAGTCCAACCTTCCTGCATAAAACGAGTGGGATAATGCTTACACTAGCTCCAAGATCGCAAAGTGCTTTGTAAGTTCCAGCTCCAACTTTGATTGGGACACAGAAAGATCCGGGATCACTCAATTTTGGTGGCATCTTTCCACTGTTCCTTTGGATGAGGTCAGTAGATCTCCAGGTCATTTTGACTTCTCCATATTCTTCTAGCTTCCTCTTGTTGGAGAGGATTTCCTTCAAGAACTTTCCATAGGCAGGCATCCTAAAATAGCATCAACAAAAGGGATGTTAATATGCAATTTATTTAAAAGGTCAAGGAACTTACCAAAGTGTTTGTCCAATTGAGCTCTAGCACGGGATTTAGGAAAAGGAAGTGGTGGCTTGTATGGAGGAGGAGGGATGTAGACATTCTCTTTTTCCTTAGGCTCCTCTTCCATTGGTTGCTTTCCATTATCCAAAACCTTTGGTTGTGGATCATTTGTTTCTAATCCACTTCTTGTAGTGATTGCCATGACTTGCCCCTTGAGATTATTTTCAGTTTTTTCAAGAAGTCTTCCTTGATCTCTTTGAGCGTCTTCGGCCTTCTTGAACACTTGATTTTCCAAAACCTTTTGGGCTTTGGTTACACTAGTGATTGTACTCTCTAGATTTCCCATCCTAGCCATCAATTGCTCAAACATTGCTTCAACTCTATCCTTTGGTTGAGCGGGTTCAGCTGGCTTGGACGGCTGAACTGCATTGCTAGAAGAAGCTTGAGGGTTCAAGGCACCCTCAAGATTAGAATAAGAAAAACCAGGATGATTATGATTAGGCTTGTAGTTATTTCCCTGATTATTCCTATTATAATTGTTGTTATGACCTCTTTGGTTTTGATAACCTCCTTGGTAGTTACCTTTACCCATGTAATTCGCATCCTCTTCCTTGGATGCTACCTGCACTTCGACTTGCTGAGCTTTCAAGTTAGATGCAATTAATTCTTTCAAAGATTTAAGTTCAACTTGCAAAGCATCTAACCTTGAATCATTAAGAGTGTTTTGGTTTACCTCATAGACTCCGGGTCTAGTCTTTCTCTCTTCAACTTTCCTGTGAGAATACTTTTCAATAGTCTTGGTTTGCTTCGTAATGAATTCCCAAGCTTCATCCACAGTTTTTTCCATAAAAGTACCTCCAGAAAGTGATTGCAACTTAAATTGAGTATCTTCATCAAGTCCCTTGTAATAAATCTCTAGCAATTCAATCTTAGAGATCCCATGATGAGGACATTCCAATGTAAGGTCAATGAACCTCTCCCAAGACTTATACAAACTCTCCTTATCTTTCATCAAAAAAGCATTTATCTTCCCTCTAAGTTCAGTACTCTTGTAGGGTGGAAAAAACTTAGTGAGGAATTCAGACACCATCTCCTCCCATGTGTTAATCCGCCCATATGAAATAGTTTGATACCAAGCTAAAGCTTTATCCTTAAGAGAGAAAGAAAAACCTCTTATCTTATGATTGTTACCTTCCATACGAATTGGACTTAACACATCCATAAGAGTCTCATAGTTGTTCATGTGTTGGTGAGGAGATTCTGTCTCTGTCCCACCAAACTGATTCTGGCGAATCATCTGTATCACCTACGGTCGCAGCTCATGCTCATCATTTGCTGGATCTCCAAAGTTAACTCCAGGACAGTTAACTCTTTGGGTAGGATTCATTCTCTATCCAAGTGTTTGTGGAACTTCCACGAAAGGCTAGTGAAGGACAGGTCTGAGAGGAGCGGGAGGTGGAGCTTGTGGAGGAGCTTCAACTCGAGGATGAATTGGAGCTATTTGTGGTGCTGGAATTACTTGTTGCACTGGAGCTGGAGCTGCAGCTTGCCTCTGGTTCATGGCTCTGGCTATCTCTTCCATTTGAGCTCTCATTGTAGTCATTTCCCTTTCTGTAGTTTGCTCTCTTTCTCTAGCAATCCGTCTCTCAGCTTCTAGTTGCTCTAAAGCATCTCTAAGTTCATCTTCATAATCTCTGATTTCAGCCATTTTAGAAGCTTTCCGGGCTCTTAGTCTCTCTCGCAGTGTCCTTTCAGGTTCGGGATCGTACGGAACTAGTTCTTTCAAACCCCGAATTCTTTGCATACACTGTGAAGGATACCTAAAGTCCTGAAAAATTCCAACAACAAAACCAGAAACGAGATCAAAAGTAAAAGAAAGACTTACAGTAAAAGAAATCACAAAACAAAACAAATGACTCAGTCCCCAGCAACGGCGCCAAAAACTTTGTTCGCTATTTTCACGCCCCTATAAACTTTTATCAATAATGATAAAAGCTCACAGGTTAGTAAAAACCACGGTATGTTTTAAATTTGTAAAACAAGAAATAAACACCCAAATTGTAGCGAACCCATAGTGTATGGGTCAATTACAGTTAGGATAAGTATTCCAAGGTCGAACTCAGGGACTAAATGTTTGGAATGCAAATGTGATCACATATAGCGTAAATCAAAATAAAAGAACGAGGTTGGAAAAGAAAGGAAGAAAGATCAAAGGAGTTTTGAAGGATTTCTGTAGAGTTCGCAATCAAATAACAGATTTGATTGAAAACTAAGCAAAACAGACAAAAAAAAGATTTATCAATAAAGAGAATGCGGATTCCAAGGTTTCAAAGTCATTGTTTATACGCACGAACTGAGGAAATCTCTCAAAGGATCTATGGTTAACAAACTTCAGGGAAGAACGCTTCTAAACTGATAGTCTATTACCGGGTAAGTCTCAAGACTATCTAATTCCAAACCAACTACCTATTACCGGGTAAGTCTCAAGGTAGAGAGGTAGGAAATTCTAAACAAACCAAACTCCAAACTAAGGGAAAGGTAAACCATTACCGGGTAAGTCTCAGGTATTACACTACTTAGGACGGAATCTAGGCACACTTAACCCAATAGAGGTTTCCACATCTATTACCTATAGTCGAACACTCAAGTATCTAAGCGGAATATTACCGGGTAAGTCTCAATTCCGGATTAGGTTACTAGCTAGATGAATTCTAACTAGGTTCAAGAACAAGGCAACCATTAGGATTTCAAAGCTATTCAAACCAAGCATAAAACACTATTCCATCATAGTCCGGGTATAAACAAATCCCAATTCACATTGGAACCATAACGGTTCTAGCCAACAATCAACATATCAAAAACAATCTTCAATCCAATCAATTCAATGGAAGAAGCAATCATCAATCCAATCAATTCAATGGAAGAAGCAATTATCAATCCAAACAAATTCAATCAATTCAATGAAGAATGCATAAACAAGAACTAAAAGAGAGATTAAAGAAGAAACTCAACTTTATTGATAGGAAATTAGCAAAACGTCAAATTCCCAAATATTCGTGAAGTTCCTCCAAGCTCAATCAAGTTCAACAATGGCCAACAATGGTGTAGGGCAAAGGGAGAAGAAAAAGGGGAAAAAGCTCTCTCGAAAGGAACTCGAAATTAGAATGAAACGGGAACCCCCGGAAATCATTTAGGGCTTTCCTTTTATATCCCGCAACGGGCTGCCCTAAAACATATCCGAAAATTAACGAAATAAATCGGTGAACAGGGATCTCGGTTGGAAATCTCGGTCGGTGACCGAGATTATTGAACGTCGGGGCCGAGATTTTTGAACGTCGGGGCCGAGATTTTCTTCGTGATCCAGCGTTGACGAAATATCGGTCGGAAATCTGTGAAAAATCTCAGCTGAGATGGAACAAATCTCGGCCAAGATCGGGACCGAGATGGTGACCGAGATGCATCGACAGAAACTTCTAATATGGAGTCTCGGTCGAAGTGGCTCGAATCTCGGCCGAGATGGCTCGGATCTCGGCCGAGATCATGTGGATCTCGGCCGAGATCATGTGGATCTCGACCGAGATTGCTCCAATCTCGTGCATTTCGTCTTGGCTCGTCTTTTCCTCCTTTTCCGTGCCTACGTGATCGCTCCTAAGCGTCCATCCCGAGGCCTGATCCTCAAATGCATCATTTTAGCTCCAAAACACGCCAAAATACCTACAAAGACACCAAAAGTGTGTGTAGACATCTATACTCGCAAAGTTGCACTAAACAAGTATAAAGAACACAACTTAAGGCTAAAACATGCATGCGGGAAAGGGAAAACTAACTATATGCTTTACTAAACTAGGTCGATAATTCATGTTATCAAAATCGTTTATGCCGGTAATGGCTTTGAGGTTTATGAGTTAGGATATGATCCTTATGGATCTCTTGGGTCTAGGTGTGACCCTTTGATGGATATGAGTTTGATATATTGTTATGCCTTGATGTTAGGCAGTGTTGTTCTCCAGATTGGAGTGGACCCGGTTGAGAGTTGATCGTAGTGAGACTACTTCGAGGTTGAGGTAAGTCCATAGGACTTACTTAGCTACCATCCTTATATTGGATGTGTGCATGAGTGATGTGTGTGTTATCTGCTTTATAGCATGAGTTATGATGATTACCGACCTATGGTATAGCTGTCCCTTTCATCCCTTTGGAGTCTGGGCGGTTTTCTGTGGTTGGGTCAGACTTGGTAAACGGTTGGCCACTCCCCATTCCCTCAGGGTACACGGGTGGGTGTGACCAGGGACCACTCCAGCTGCCATGAGCACCCAGAGGCGAGGGTTATATTCCTCGTGTCACATATGTTCATATTGATATATATATATATATATATATATATATATATATATATATATATATATATATATATATATATATATATATACGATTTGAGAGATTGAACGTTATAAAGATAATAACCGGGTAAATGTGTGATAGCATGATGATGTGTTTAATATTCGTGATGTGTGATTGTGCTCTTGCATCTCAATATATATGTGTATGGTTAGGTAACGGTTTTATACCGTGTTGTAGATCATTTGCAGGTTAGGTGAGCTGCAGAGTGATCCAGAGTGGGTGATCCACTGAGGGCTCCGTACACTGGGTCGTTATCGGGGATTATGGGATCTTTTGTTGTACAGTTATGTTTTATTTGTACTCAGAAGTACCTTTGTATTACCTTTTGATATATGTATATATCAGTTTTATGTTTTGGTTTTAATCTATCTGTGCCTTGTTGTAAGATCCAGTGAACTTGTTGTCAGGCTAAGGTCAGGATCTATTGTGAGATCCTAGCCCAGTAGCACCTCGAGTCCTACGGATTCGGGGTGTTACAAAGTTGGTATCAGAGCCTTAGTTTGACAACAATGGCTCTTGCAATCTGCGATACAAGTCGAATAGATAATTAAACAAAACCCGAAAGGGGTTTGACTTTTCAAAAGGTTTTGGTTTTGAAATGGGTACAAATGTTTTGGGATATCGTGTACGTGAGCCATTGCCCCACTGAAGATCTCGACAGTATAGATATATATAGATATTTTGTTGTGATTGATTTGATATATATCTATACATATGACATATATATAGCCTTCTAAGTTAGGTTTACGTCCTCTGCAGATGGTTCAGACTAGAGCCTTAACTGTAGCTGGGCGAGGTCGAGGTAGACCCCCTCTAGGTAGAGGATGGGGTAGGATTCCCGCTGTTGATCCACGTGCAATGGAGGAGGTTCACGGGGACGTTGCTTAGAGCGTCGTTCCCGAGACTGGGAACGGGGCAGCTGAGAGACAGGGATCCCAGAGAGTCCAGTCAGATGACTCTGATCGTGTCTCCATGGAGGGATCAGCCTTCCGCGAGTATATCAGACGTGTGGAAGAGGTTGCTAGGACAGGTAGGCGGCGTGCTCTTGATCTGCCAGCACAAGAGGGACCATCTGAGAGATCCCATACAGTTACTCAGGTGCCAGCTGCACCGGCACCTGTTGCTGAGATTGCTAGAGTTACAGAGGAGTATAGAGGCCGAGACCAGACACTTGGTTGAAGGCATTTCACTAGATGGTGTACCCCTTTTCTCTGGGAAGGTGGGGATAGAGGTAGAGCTGTGGATTGGGCATGTAGACTCAGCTCTGGAGTCTATTAGATGTCAACAGACAGGCAGATAGAGTTTGTGCAGACTCTGTTCAGGGATTTGGCACAGCATTGGTGGAGATTTGTACGGGGTCAGGTTAACAATTATGATCAGATGAGGACCATGATCAGAGAGCGTTTCTGCCCTGCCTCACTAAGGAGGGAGAAACTGTGGGACTTTGTGGAGGCTGACTTCGAGGATGTACCAGTCTCAGAGGCTATCAGGAGGTTCCAGGAGGAGCTGGCATTGCTGGGTCCAGCTGCACCTCCTACAAATCAGCATGTATATTTTTTTTCCCGACGACTGAGGGATACTACCCGGACTTACATGGCAGGGTTTCACTGTGAGACCTTGGTGGATTATCAGGACCGGGCTTCTGATTATGAGAGAGAGAGAGCTGGACAGAGGAGAGCTTCTCAAACCGGAGAGTCTGAGAAGAGAGCGTACCGGGAAAACCAGTGGTACCGGTGGAGTTGTTGGTTCAGGGCGAGGCTAGAGCCGCCAGATTCATCCCTCATCTGCACCAGTTGCAAATAAGAGACCACAGTGTTACAACTGTGGTGGTTATGGACATATGTGGCCAAAGTGCCCGAGGCAAACAGTGATGTGTTACACTTGTGGCCGGCCAGGTCATATGGTTGTTTTCTGCCGACAGGGCGGAGCTTCATCTCAGCAGGGTTCTTCTCCTGCTAGTGGAGCGGGAGGTGGACAGAGGCCACCTCAGCAGCAACAGATACAGGGACAACAGAGAGTCCTAGATCACCCTACGACTCAGGGATCTGCTCCTGGGCCGAGTAGAGGCAGAGGTCGTGGTGGGAGCACCACTGATGCAAGAGGACCACAGGGTCGAGTTTTTGAGCTGAGGAGTGCAGAGGAGCCAACTGCACCGACTACTACAGGTACCATTCTGATTCATGGTTTACCTGTTAGAGTCTTATTTGATACTGGAGCTACAAATTCTTTTATTTCTGATGCTTTTGTGGATCATTTGAGTCTAGATACGACTTAGAGGATACCCTTTAGTATAGGCTTACCCGATGGTAGTAGGGTCAGAGGTACCCGTGAGATTCGTGACTGTCCCATTTCTGTAGGGACCCGTGTATTACTTGTAGACTTCTTTGTCATGCCATTAGTGCATGAAGAAGTCATTTTAGGTATGGATTGGATGGATAGGCATCAGGCAGTCTTACATGTAGGTAGGAGGATTGTTACCCTCTCTACCGAGTTAGGACAGATAGAGGTTTTCCGAGGCTAGGACCTTGGAAAATCAGGTATGGTTATCAGTGCGATACAGGCAGCGAGACTGATTGCACAGGGTTGTGAGGCCTTCTGGTGTTATGCCATGAAGGAGGGGGAGAGTCCAACATTAGAGGATATCCCAATTGTCTGTGATTTTGCAGATGTGTTTGCTGAGCCGTCCAGTTTGCCGCCTCAGAGGAGTGTGGATTTTGGCATTGATTTAGAGCCTGGTACGAGACCTATCTCGAAGGCCCCATACCGGATGGCGCCTGTCGAGATGTTGGAGCTGAAGAAGCAACTTGAGGAGCTGGTTGAGAAAGGCTTCATCCGCCCTAGCGTGTCCCCATGGGGAGCACCTGTCCTCTTCGTACGGAAGAAGGACAGATCGTTGAGATTGTGTATAGATTATAGGGAGCTGAACAAGGTGACCATCAAGAACAAGTATCCATTGCCGCATATTGATGACTTGTTAGATCAGCTTCAGGAAGCGACTGCGTTTTTCAGGATTGACCTGCGTTCAAGGTATCACCAACTGAGGTTGAGAGAGCAGGATGTGCACATGACAACATTCCGGACCAGATATGGACACTACGAGTTTGTAGTGATGCCATTTGGGCTTACGAATGCCCCAACAGTCTTCCTGGAGTTGATGAACAGTATATTCATCGACTTCCTGGATCAGTTTGTGGTGGTCTTTATAGATGACATTCTGGTGTACTCTCGCAGCAGAGAGGAGCATGCAGGGCAGCTGAGGACTGTGTTGCAGGTTTTACGAGATAGAGAACTTTATGCTAAGTTCTCTAAGTGTGAGTTCTGGATGCCAGAGGTAGCATTCCTGGGTCATGTTGTATCAGCTGAAGGAATCAAGGTGGATCCGGCGAAGATAGAGGCAGTAGCAGCTTGGATTACACCGACGAACGTCAAGGAAGTACGTAGCTTCCTTGGCCTAGCGGGTTATTACAGACGCTTCGTGGAAGACTACCAAATTTGTATGGTCTTATCAGTGTATGCAGAGTTTTGAGGGGCTAAAGAGACGCCTGACTTCTGCTCCTATTTTGGCACAGCCAGAGGGTACAGAGGATTTTGTGGTTTACAGTGATGCATCAAACCTAGGCTTGGGATGTGTATTGATGCAAAGAGGCCAAGTGATTGCATATGCGTCTAGACAACTAAAGACGTATGAGGAGAACTTTCCAACTCATGATCTGGAGTTGGCAGCAGTAGTTCATGCCTTGAAGATCTGGAGACATTATTTGTATGGTGCCACATGTCAGATCTTCACAGACCATAAGAGTCTGAAGTACATTTTCACGCAGCGGGAATTGAATGACCGCCAGCATAGGTGGATCGAGCTGATTAAGGATTTTGATCTGGATATTCTGTACCATCCAAGGAAGGCGAACGTTGTCGCCGACGCCCTGAGTAGGAAGACGCCTCGAGAGCAGGCGATTGCGAGGCTGACAGTTCAGCATCAGTTGCAGAGGGATCTGATCTGGTTAGAGTTGGACATCCAGTTTCTTGATGAGGATGCCCAGCTGCGTACTTTAGAGGTTCTTCCTGATTTGTTGGGTGAGATCCAACAGAAGCAAGAGACCTGCCCGACACTGATGAGGATCCGAGAGAGGATGTCTCGGGATGAGGCACCACAGTTCCTGCTAAGAGCAGATAGAGTATTGAGGCTCCGCGGTCGCGTTTGTGTACCCGCTGATGCGGATCTACGCCAGAGGATTTTACAGGAGGCTCACTGTACGCTTATTCAGTATACACAAGTACGAGTAAGATGTACCAGGACTTGAGACGCTCATATTGGTGGGGAGGGCTGAAGCCCGATGTGGCCAGATTTGTGGCACAGTGTGCGACCTGCCAACATGTCAAGATAGAGCATTGCAGACCTGGAGGTGAACTCCATCCACTTCTTGTTCCACAGAGGAAGTGGGAGGACGTCACCATGGACTTTGTGATTGGGCTGAGACTGAGCAGGAGCTTTGATGTCATCTGGGTTATAGTGGACCGACTAACGAAGACGGCACGTTTTATCCCTATTAGAGAAACGTGGCCGGTGAGTAGATTAACAGAGGAGTACACTAGGGCAGATAGTGAGACTCCATGGTGTACCGAGGACGATCGTCTCAGACAGAGATGGACGATTTACCTCGAGATTCTGGCAGCAGATTCAGACTGCCCTGGGGACGAGTTTGCACTTCACTACTGCGTTCCATCCTCAGACAGATGGTCAGTCAGAGAGGACCATTCAGACCCTGGAGGATATGTTGCGAGCTTGTGTGTTGGATTGGGGACAAGTGTGGACGGATCATCTCCCACTAGTTGAGTTCTCATACAACAACAGCTGGCATGCATCTATTGGGATGACCCCATATGAGGCACTGTATGGACAGAGATGCCGTACTCCGTTATGTTGGGATGAGTAGAGAAGTGTTAGTGGTTTAATCCTTGATCAGATTCAGGATGATGTGGCTCGAGTAGCACTGATTAGAGAGAGGATGCTGACTGCACAGAGCCGTCAGAAGTGTTATGCAGATAGGAGGCGTAAACCCCTAGAGTTCAGAGTGGGAGCCCATTTGTGGCTGAGAGTGTCTCCGACACGAGGTGTTAGACGTTTTGGCATTAAGGGGAAGTTAAGCCCCCGATATGTCGGACCGTTCGAGATTATGGATCGGGTTGGGAGCGCAACATACAGATTAGCCTTGCCTCCGAGATTAGAGGGTGTTCACCCTGTATTTTCACGTGTCTCAGATGAGGGAGTATATACCAGATCCGACACATATTGTGAGTTATGATGATTTGGTGGTTGAGCCGGACCACACCTTTGTTGAGCACCCTATTGCAGTCCTAGAACGAGGTATGAGACACCTACGTTCGAAGGACATTCCTATGCTGAGGATACAGTGGTCGAGACGAGGACCTGATGAAGCTACATGGAAGACTGAGGATAGTATTCAGAGGAACTATCCAGAGTTCTACGCCGAGATAGATGCACCAGTAGGATCACCGAGTAGATCTTAGTACTATCTTGGTGAGTATTATGTGCTTATATGCTTATATGCTATGATGTGTTTATTTTCATACTAGCTTTGATGTGCTATATGATCTTATTAGATCTTGTTGTGCTAGTATGATTATTGTGTATAGTTGGAGATGGCTCTTTCCTCCATGCTATTGTGATACGATTAGGGTTTAGCTGGAGATGGTTATTCCTCCATGCTATATTGATGGACATAGTATTGCTGGAGATGTTTTTCCTTCATGCCCTTCTGTTATGAGTATGTTATGGCTAGAGATGTTTTTCCTCTATGCCCTGATGATGAGATTATAGTATTGGATAGAGATGGATTTTTTCTCTATGCCCTGGATGGTATAGTTTTGTTGCTAGAGTTGATGATTTCCTCCATGCTTATGTTTGAGGTTATAGAGAGAGTTGTACCTCGGCTTGTGAGTCCAAGTGGTTTGAGGATTTTACATGTTTCGGGATGAAACTTGTTTTTAGGGGGGTGAGGTGTAAGAGTCTTAGTCTTTGGGAGCCAGTTTTGGCCTTAGCCGCCCGCGGGTCCGTGAGACCGCCCCTACGGCTCATCTGTTGTTCCGCCCCTACGGCTCGGGGAACCGCCCCTGCGGTTTCTTGCGGCTACAGCCGGTTTTGTTGACCTTTTGACCGTGCTTCACCCTCTTTTCCTTACCTTCTTCTTACCTTGCTGAGCAAGGGTTTCACCTTCATTTCCTTCCCAGCTTCCTTACGTCCCCCTTGCTTCTCCCTTTCTTCTTCTTGATCTTGAGTTGGTTTTCCTTGAGCTTGGAAGAGAGTTGTGTGTTGTTGTTGTTGATGATGGTAGATGTGGTTGCCGAGCTTGGAAGCCAGCTAAGTTGTGGTTGTGGAGCTTTTCCTTGCCTAGTCCAACAGTAGAGGTGAGCTCCTTGTTTCTCCTTCCCTTCTTTCTTTCTTGTTCTTCCTCTTTATCTTAGGATTAGATGTATCAAGAGGCATGTTGATATTGGTTTGTGTATGTATATGTATGTGTGTAACTTTGGAATGGACAAGACGTGATTTGATGACGTGAAGAGCTGAAGAGGAATCGCGGGGTCACTTTCTGCAATGTCGCTGCCCCCGCGCCTGGAAGCCGCCGCCCCGCGGAAGTCGTGTCACAGCGCCTGCGTCAGTGCCTGCGCTTGCCTGCGGCCGCTGTCACCGCGCCTGCGGCCGAGTCGTGCCGCGCCCGCGGTTTGCTTGTTCCGCCCCTGCGTCTTTTCGTTCCGCAGGTGCGTCTTGTACATGATCTACCTAGAGTAGTATGATCCTTTCCTTTCCTAGTATGAGCGGTTTAGTGGCATGCTAGGTACGTGTTTGAGGTTAGAATGATGATGATTATGATATCGTTTATGCCGGTAATGGCTTTGAGGTTTATTAGTTAGGATATGATCCTTATGGATCCCTTGAGTCTAGGTGTGACCCTTTGATGGATATGAGTTTGATATATTGTTATGCCTTGATATTATGCAGTGTTGTCCTCCGGATTGGAGTGGACCCGGTTGAGAGTTGATCATAGTGAGACTACTTCGAGGTTGAGGTAAGTCCATAGGACTTACTTAGCTACCATCCTTATATTGGATGTGTGCATGAGTGGTGTGTGTGTTATCTGCTTTATAGCATGAGTTATGATGATTACCGACCTATGGTATAGTGATTGCCCATTGTAGGGCTTGACAGCTATCCCTTTCATCCCTTTGGAGTCTGGGCAGTTCTCTGTGGTTGGGTCAGACTTGGTAAACGGTTGGCCACTCCTCATTCCATCAGGGTACACGGGTGGGTGTGACCAGGGACCACTCCAAATTCCATGAGCACCCAGCGGCGAGGGTTATATTCCTCGTGTCACATATGTTCATATTGATATATATATATATATATATATATATATATATATATATATATACGATTTGAGAAATTGGACGTTATAAAGATAATAACAGGGTAAATGTGTGATAGCATGATGATGTGTTTAATATTCCTGATGTGTGATTGTGCTCTTGCATCTCTATATATATATGTGTATGGTTAGCTAACGGTTTTATACCGTGTTGTAGATCTTTTGCAGGTTAAGAGAGTTGCAGAGTGATCCAGAGTGGGTGATCCGCTGAGGGCTCCGTACACTGGGTCGTTATCGGGGATTATGGGATCTTTTGTTGTACAGTTATGTTTTATTTGTACTCAGCGGTACCTCTGTATTACCTTTTGATATATGTATATATCTGTTTATGTTTTAGATTTAATCAATCTGTGCCTTGTTGTAAGATCTAGTGAACTTGTTGTCAGGCTAGGGTCGGGATCCATTGTGAGATCCTAGCCCAGTAGCACCTCGAGTCCTACGGATTCGGGGTGTTACAAATTGTGGGTGAGGGATCAGGATGTCCCTAAGACAGCTTTTCGGACAAGATACGATCATTATGAATTGGTGGTGATGCCATTCGGGCTCACCAACACGCCGGTCGTGTTCATGGAACTGATGAATGGAATATTCATCGACTACCTTGTTTAGTTTGTAGTAGTCTTTATTAATGATATCTTGGTGTACTCCCAGAACAGAGATGAGCATGCAAGAAACTTGAGGACGGTATTACAGGTACTACTAGACAACAATCTCTATGCTAACTCGTCCAAGTGTGAGTTCTGGATTTTGGAGTAGCCTTTATGAGTCGTGTAGTTACGGCTGAGGGGATCAAGGTTGATCCGGCCAAGATTGAATCCGTTTCGTCATGGAAACCTCCTAGGAATATAAGGAGGTGCGCAATTTTCTAGGGGTAGTTGGGTATTATAGACGGTTTGTGGAAGGGTTCTCTGTCATTGCCCGACCACTCACCGGTCTATTGAGGAAGACCACCCGCTTCGTGTGGCCTGAGCCCTGCCTGAGGAGTTCTGAGGGGCTGAAGAGGAGGTTGACTTCCGCTCCGATCTTAGCCCAACCAGATGGCACAGAGGACCTTGTGGTGTACAGTGATGCATCCAAGCTAGGATTGTGGTGCGTATTAATGCAAAGCGATAAGGTTATAGCATATGCGTCTCGCCAGTTGACGACGTATGAAGGGAACTACCCCACTCGTGATTTGGAGTTAGCAGCTGTAGTGCACACCCTTAAGCTTTGGCGTTACTACTTGTATGGGACTACTTGTCAGATCTTCACATACCATAAGAGTCTGAAGTATATATTCACTCAGCGTGAGTTGAATAACCGGAAGAGGAGATGGGTTGAGCGGATTAGGGAGTTCGACCTGGAAGTTTTGTATCACCCGGGAAAGGCGAATGGATTATCCGACGCCTTGAACACGAAGACATCTCGGGAAAAGGCCATAGCTCGTTTGACGGCTCAGCCGAGCTACAAAGGAATCTTGCCCGGTTAGAGGTAGAGATTCAGTACCCAGATGCCGGTCGGCAGGTGCATTGGCCCTGATGCCGGACCTGGTAGACGAGATTCGACAAGAGCAGGGTACTTGCCTTACCATATCTAGGATCCGGGAAAGGAAACCCCGGGATGGTGCACCACAGTTGTGACAGGTAAGGATGGAGTGATGGGATTCAAAGGACGTGTTGATGTTTCTCGGGATGAGGAGATGAGATAGAGGATACTACAGGAGACTCATTCTACACCCTACTCGGTACACTCAGGTACCAGGGAGATGTACAGAGACGTCAGGTGCTCCTATAGGCGGAGTGGTCTGAAGCGGAGGTGATCAGATTTGTGGCATAATGTGCGATTTGTTAGCAGGTCAAGATTGAGCTTCCCAACTGAATAAGAGTTCTAACCACTGCTGGTTCCGTAGTGAAAGTGGGAACATATAGCTATGGATGTGGTCACATGGCTGAGATCTAACAGGAGATTTGATAGGTAATGGGTCGTGGTGGATAGACTCATCAAGACCGGTCATTTAAATCTCCAAGGAAATGGGGGAGGTGAGTCGGTTAACAAAGGAGTTCACAGGACAGATAGTGCTACTACATGGTGAACCTAGGACCAACGTCTTTGAAAAAGGACGGATGGTATATTTCGAGATGTTGGAAGCAGATACAAAACGACATGAATCGGTAGCCTGGATATGAGAACGGATGCTAGCAAGTCAGAATCGCCAAAGACCTTATCTTGATAAGAGGCGCATATCTCTAGATTTCCGAGCCGGTTCATAGGTGTGGTTGAGAGTCTCGCCGACTCAAGGTGTCAGGCATTTCAACATTAAGGTAATGGAGTGAATCGGAGAGGTGGCATACCGGTTAGCCTCTCACCGCCTTAGAGGGTATACACCCGGATTCCATGTATCGCAGCTCAGAGAATATATGCTAGACCATGACAGGTGGTCAACCATGAGGAGTTGACCGATGAAACGGACTACACTTTACCGAGCACCCGGTAACTTTATTGGAGAGGAATGTTAGACGATTACGGTCAAAGGAGATATCAATGTAAAGATCCAGTGGTCCCGACCGGGGATCGATGAAGCTAATTGGAGAACCAAGGATATTATTAGGAGCTCATACTCGGAGCAGCATTCCTAGTTAGTGGCGACTTAAAGCTCGACGAGCTAGTCTGAAGCTCGCTTATGTGTTATGTTTTTTTTTAAGTAGTTGTAGTTTGATTTGAGTGATTATAGATATATTGATGATGGCCTCGGGATGCGTGTGATACCGGGTCCTAATAATAACAATAAATATGACTCAGAAGTCCGAAACTCGAATTAATCGTACATCCCCTTAAGTTTCGGGACGAAACTTATTTTAAGGGGTGACTGACGTAATACCCGGAAAATTTTAAAACAATTTTCCTTGTTATTTTAGTTTTAGTTAATTATATAATTAATTTTTATTTAATCCGAAAAATCGAAACGGAAACGAAGAAATAAATAAAATGGGTCCAAACCCGATAGCTAAACCAAACCGGTTCCCACTTTGTTTAATATTTGAACCAAATCAAACCCACGTGGATCAGTCCATTCCCTTCGTTTCAGCCCATCTTTCCCTCCTCCTAATCTGGCCCATTGGCGGCCCAGTCTGGTCATTGCTCTGACCCCTTAGTTGGGCCACTCCTACCCGACTTTCATGGGCCCAAGTCATCTATAACCAACAGGATGGGCCGACTGCGTCTTCTTCTCCACGACAATTCTTCGCATTCCCAGTCGACATTTCACAGCCATTACCTCGTTTCACGCCGGCCGTTACATAGGATCTTATTGAAGGGAGTATGAATACCGGTGGACCCATGCTTTGAATGCCGGCGACGGACCGAGACCCTCGAAAGTTCTGTTCTCTACTCTACCCCGACCTCTCTGCTTCTCTCCTTCACGTTCTCCTCCTCCTCTGTAATTTCTCGCTGATGATCCTGAAGGCCATGGCCCTCTCCGACTTTAACACCACAAAACCGAGGTCCTTCTTATTCACCCTTCCCCGGCGTCAGACCACAGTGTCAACCCACAAGCCTCGCCCGCATCGCAACTCCGTCAGAGAGCCTCTGTCTCAGCATCCCTCTGCAACTCGACTCCGACAGCCCTCCCGACTTTCTCCTACTCCTTCTGACGTGGACAGGCTTGCAACGAGGAAGCTGGAACAAGAATCGAACTCCGCATCTACGTTCTCACCTCCCTTCTCTCGACGATGCTCCTTCCTTCGCAACTGCCACAACCGTGCTCTATCCCGACCACCTCAGAACGACTTTGATCCCTCCCTCTCTATACTTGCCGTCTCCTCTCGACTACGACTCCGACCTTGTGCTACTCTCTGCGCCGGTGGCTGTCCAGGTAGATCGAACCAAAGTTATTCACGCAGGGGTAAGCGTGCTTCTTCCCGTAACTCTTAGACGTTGTTACAATTTTATCGAACCAAAGAACGCTAACAACTTAAACGCCTCACGATTGCCTTGACCAGCACTTGAACACGAGACCCATTGATTCTTTGGACTGAGGCCTTAATCCGTTACTTGCTTGTAACAGGGATCGATACCGAGACGTGCTAGAAGTTGAAGGCATAGCTGAGTTGTGGTGGAGTTGCCGTGATTCGAACGCACGATCTTCCAACACCGTTTAATCCGTTAACCTTGCTACCGAACCAGTTCCGGTTAGTCCCGAATCCAAGTCCTTTCGATTAAGTTAATCCCGTGGAATTTAATAAGAAATATTATATAATCATTACTATTAGTACGTGATATTGTAGTCGTAGTTAATTAGAGGAAGTATTGGATTAAAGATTTATATATATAAGTAGACCGAAGCGGAGTTAATTCGATAAATTAATTCCGTTAAATTTAATAAGAAATTATTATGTATTTATTGGTTAAATACATTTGATTGTAATTGTATATACTAAGAGAAATATTGGAATAATGAATAAGGAACGTGAATGGGCGTGTAGGCCCCCAAACCGAAAATTTAAAGAGGATTAGAGTATTGATACTAGACGGCATAGCTGATTATGAGAACAAAAAGTGAACAACATTTAAGATTTGGAAATGTTCTAAGAATGGATAAATATTGAAACAGGATAATTAGATCTTTAGATTGCAAGATCGCGAGGCTTTGAGACCAATACCGTTAAGGTGAGTTCGTAGGACTCACTTAGTTACAATATAAAACTGAGTGTGCACTAGGGTAGTGTGTGTTATTCTTGTGAAATAAAATGAATGAACTAGATCAGTGTATTTTAATTTTAAGAGAGGCACAAGTGTATGATAACGTGCCGTAACCGTCGGTTTGGGCCGATGGTGCCGGAAGATTGCACTGCGACTAGTCCAGTAGTGTATACGGGGGAGATGAATCAAAACCAATCCTACTGGGTAAACGGGGACGGGGGCAAGAGTCGGGAGACTCTTGTGTGACAAACAAAAGTTGGAAAATAGAACGACTCAATTCACGTAATGAAAGATATTAAACCGGGACATTGGGTTTTGCATGCTGATTGATTTACAATACATCCTTATATGTGTGTGCTTTAGTGACCTTAGTATTAGAATTGTAGCGAACGGCTTTACCGTGTTGTTAGGTGTTTGCAGGGTAGATCTCTACCGAGAAATCGGGAGTGGAGTGGCCAACCGGGTTTCCGTACTAAGAGTTGGGTGTTAAGTTATATATTATGTTTTATTTATTTTAGTACAATAGAGTTTATCTATTTAACAGTTAGCTGATGTACAGGTTTAGAGTCTGTAGAGTCTACTATGTCTTTTAAAAGTATTTGTATTTAATTATTTGTGCCTTGTTGCAAGATCCGACGTTATTGACGTCAATCTAAGGTTGGGACCCACTGTGAGGTCCTAGCCAATAACGCTCTGAGTACCCAGAATTCGGGGTGTTACACCCTGCATCACCGGATACCACCAAGGAACATCTGCAATTGCTGGGAGTCGTCGTCTCTTTGTCGGCCACCGGAAGCACCACCAACCTCGAAGCTCTTCGCCTCCTAGAACTCGCCGAAGAAGCCAATGCTGCCGGAAGAGCTCACCACCAGCACCGGAGAAGAACCCTTGCCTTCGCCTTCGCCCTCGCCTGCCGGAGCTCAGCCTCCATTGTTGTCGCCGGAAGACTGCCGGGAAATGCGCAGAAACCAGCCAATCATTTCTCCTCTTATTTACAATCGGCCACCCTCACTTTTGCGTATATTACATTTTAGCTCCCAACTTTCTGTTTACGTCTTATAGCCCATTTTTTTTTTTATTTTAACAGTTTTACCCTCCGTGTATCTACATAATTTCGCCAAAGCTTTAATTTATGAAAAATAGCCCAAATTTATATTTCTTATAGTAATGCCCAGAAAATAAAATTACAGTTTCTAACCCAACTTATAACTTATGAAAAGGGCCCAATTTATTAGTTTTACAATTTTGCCCCTAGAAAATATATTTATGATTTATAACCCTTGTTTTAATACGAAAAAGAACCTATATTTATTATTATTATGTTTTATGACCCAAGTTTAGTTTTATTAAGCTAAACTTGTTTAGTTGTGTTGATTTAGGTTTAGAATATGTTCGGGAAGGGCCTAACAAGTTGAAGTTCGACAACCGTCGATCACCTTTAGTCTTTTGACGCTACGTAAGTGATCTTGAAACTCTTGGAAATGGATATATGCATATTAACGTACGAGTTGGAATATTAGAGCGTAATATGCCTAGTTGGATATTCTAGGTACATACTCGGTTGGATAACGGGTCAAAGACAAACCCTAAGAGAAGCACAACGAGTTAGGACTACGTAAGTCACTTTTACGCCTATTAGATGGTGTTGTGATTTGAATATAGTATGTGTGTTGATTGTATGATATTTGGCTTGCTTAGGTTGTTTGACGAGATAGGTTGACGTTGTCGTTTTGGGTTCAAGCCATTGAGTGGACTTTTAACGAGGCAAGTACTTGTGAGCTTTTATATGAGCATGATTAAGTTTAAGTCATTATGATATTATATGCATGTTTGATGTTTTAAAATATGTTGAGTTATTTTTGGCATGATACTTATATTATATATATTTATATACTTTATGATATTTAAAGATAAATGATATTTGGAGTTTATGAGAAATGTATTGATATTGTTTTTGGTTTAAGATCATGATATGAGTGAGATTTGATTTTGAAAACATTGTGAGTACGTGTCTTGTATTGTTTAACATTATTACAAGAGTTGATAATTTGATTTTGAAAGCCTTTGAGTATACTTGATTCGTATTGAATTGCCATTAAGCAGTGCTGTATTTTATTTCGGTTTATGGCATTTTGAGGAGTTTATACTTGCGGCATTTTTATGGAGTATTTGAGATGATTGGTCTTTGACCTAATCGTCTTTTGCCCTATATATATGTGAGATATTTGGTCTATGACCTTTACAACATTTTGCCTTATTATGATTTGATGAGATACTTGGTCTATGACCATGGCGGCTTTTAGCCTTATATTTATTCATTGAGATACGGGGCTCATGACCCGGAGGCAATGAGCCGGTATTTTGTTTTCATGATTTTTTACGCTCCTCGGTTAAGGTGAGCTATTGTACCTATGGTACTTAGTTTGTGCGGGCCGTTGGTTGTGCCCAACTTTAGTGGATGACGAGGACTCACTTGAGCCGTGATTGCCGTGTCATCCCATGGTTGGGGTTTAGGTGGTACCTTCGTGTTCAATGTGGGTTGGACATGTTTTAAACTAAAATACAAAACTTACATTTTGAAGTTGATTTCTAAAGTAAAAATGCTCGAGCATGTTTTGATATTATGATTTGGATTATTCTTGTTATGATTTGATGAAGGGGCAAGTATTTACCTTGTTACCCCATTTCGGTCAATTGACCATTGGTTACGAGAGATACATTTGTACCGATTATTTGAGATGATATTGATTCGACTATGAGTTTTGTGATTTGAGTTATGAGTAGTTTAGTATGGTTTTACGAGATATTATTTTGGATACGAGTTATTGAGATTTTATTGATTTTACATATTTTGAAACGGTTTATGAGAGTATTCATTTGAGAAATTATCGGTTTGAAACCTTTCGAGTTGATTTGATATTCCATGACATTCTTTTGAAATGATCTTTTGAAACTTATAACGTTTTACATGCATGATGTGTATTTATATCTCTTGAGTATTTGAGCCATGATGATTTATGTTCTTCCAAGTGTTGATGATTTTGAAGCATGAGATTATTTAACGCTTTTAGTATTTCCAAAGTGATCATGTGATATTATATGTGCTTATACTCATGTCTAGTTCATATATTACCCTGCTTATGTATCAGTTTAGTCTATGTGGAAGACTAACTCCACCACGGTGGGGATGGTTATGTTTTTGACATAATCAGGTACAAGAATAGTTCAAGAGCATGGAGGTCAAGAACCCTAGTGAGCGTTTTGTCGGTTGAGTTGGGATGATCATGTTTTGGTAGGACTCGTTCCTAACCTTGTCTCATCTTTTGGGTCGGTTTGCTTTATATATCGGGATTGTCGTTGTCTATTATGTTATTTGCTTTACAGGTTTGGACCCGTCTTTGGTTGAAGTTTCAGAACATCTTTGAGATTTCTATCTTTTGGCAAGTCAAGGCCGCTCATGGTTTATGTTTTATTTATTCACTTATATCATATTCATTTAGCATGAGGGAGTCCTTGTCCACGGCTCCCGGCGATGTGACGTGTATCCCGCTTTTGGGGGCGTTACAGAAGTTGGTATCAAAGGTATGGTTCGGGTTTTGGTTGGGTTCGGTTTTGGGTTTTGTCGAGTCTTCGGTTTAGTGATGCGCTGAGTTAGGGTTCCACATCTCCATGGTCTCTCCTGTACCTATTACATATTGAAATGTTTAGTATAACCTTATCTACATATACCCATGGACGAAAAAAGTTAGAGAAGACCGAAGTTTTTAAGGCTATGAAGTTGACATGAGACATAGATGAAGTATATGAAATATTGATGGTAAGGACTTTGTGTATCAAATTGACGTTGCAAAGGAAATGAAGCATAAGTTTCTACATCCAGAAAAAGAAGGAATGCTAGTAGCGCAAGCTAATGTGGAGTATAATGAGCTCCTTCCATATGTTATAAATGATGTGAAAAGCGAAGAAGACAAGGCATGATTGAGTCCTTCAATTAGGACCTGGATGGCTAGACACAAATGTGAGACCATGGAAGAATAATTTAACTATGCACTCAAATGGAAAGGAAGATTAGATATGAAAGGTGGTTTAACCAAGGTCCCAAAAGACAGAAGATCAAGATGAACGTTTCGAGTTCTAGAGTTCATGAATTCAAGAGGGCTCTACCTATGGATGCATTGAGGCGAAAGTTTGGATCTAAGAGATCTAGATTCCCGTTGTTTAGGAATATCCAATGTCTTTCCCGATGACTTACTAGGAACCCTACCACGTCGGAATGTTAACGCTGCCATAAACGGATCAATTTCCAAAGCGCCGTACAAAATGTAACCCATTGAGATGCAAAAATTGAAGAAGCAATTGCGGAAACTTGTTGATAAAGGATTTATTAGACCAAGTGCATTGACATGGAAAACACTACTGTTGTTTGTGAAAAAGAAGGATGGTAGTCAACGCTGGTGCATTGATTAAGGAGAGTTGAACACGGTGACGGTGAAGAACATGTATCATTTACCCAAGATATATGTCTCACTCGACCAGTTGCAAGGGTCGGTAGTCTTTTCAAAGATATAATTGAGGTCCGATTACCACCAGTTGAGGATCCGAGATGAAGATGTTGCAAAGACGGTATTCCGGACAAGGTAGGGACGTTATGAGTTGTAATGATGCCTTTTGGGCTTACTAATGCGCCATATGTTTTACAGGATGTGATGAATTGAGTGTTCCGGGAGTACTAAGACCGTTTGTTTTGATGTTTAGTGATGACATCTTTGTATACTCTCGAAGTCGAGAGGAGCATACAAATAACCTTCGAGTTGTCTTTGAAGTTTTGAGAAAAGAGAAGTTATAAGCTGAAGTTATCCAAATGTGAATGTTGGCTACCAGAAGTAGCATTTCTTGAGTCATATGATTTCAACAGAAGATGTGATGGTTGATTCACATAAGATTGTATCAGGCCGAGAATGGCATCCACTTAAAACTGTGAAAGAAGATAAAGGTTTCCTTGGACTTGTCATTATTATCGGATATTGAGGAAGGATTCTCTAAAGTAGGTCAACCATTAACTAATTTACTTCATAAGGCAAGGAAATTTGAGTGGAATGAGAAGTACAAAAAGAGTTTGAGGAGTTTAGGAAAAGGCTTACAAGTGAGCTAGTTTTGACTTTTCCTCAAGGTACTGATGGGTTTACAGTTACAATGATACTTTGGGACAAGGTCTTGGTTATACATTGATGCAAAATGGCAAGGTGATAGCTTATGAATCTCGCTAATTGAAAACGTATGAGGGGAAGTAACCCACTCATGACTTGGAACTTGCAACGGTAGTTTTTGCTCTCAAGTTTTCGAGACATACCTTTATGGAGTTAGTTGACATATTTTCATGGACCACATGAGTTGAAATATATCTTTGGTTTGACAAAAACCAAGGACAGATGTGTAGGTTGGAAATTCAACCGTCTTTGTTGGAGACTATCAAATAGAAACTAGTTGATGATATAGAATTGAAGAATATTCGAGAAGGTGTTAAGAAAGGAAAAACCGCGTTATATTTGGACCTTTGAGATGATAGAGAGGATTGGATCCTTAGCCTATCTAGTGGTGTTGCCACCATCCATGAGTCGGGTACAAAACGTCATTCATGAGTCTCAATTGAGAAAATATGTTTCAGACCTTAAGCATATGTTCAGATATGAAGACGTTGAGTTCAGAGATGATGATACGTAAAAAGAGAAAATTCTCGAGTTTGTGACTAAAAAGTTGAGGAACAAAGAGATACCGTTGGTAAAAGTTCAATGGTCTCGGCTTGGTACCGATGCGCTTACCGTGGAATCAAAAGATATGATGATGGAACGAAACCCCTCGCTTTTCGAGTTCTAGTTTCGGGGACGAAACTCTTTTAAGGAGGGAATGATGAAACGCCCCTAATATAAGGTGTATTTTATATAAATATTTTCCTTATAATATTACTATTTTAAATCGTAAATTTAAAAAAAAATTATGAGTTTATATTGTATTTATAATTTTAATTAATTATATAATTATATATTCATATAATTCCCGTAAATTATCTACGAAAAAGTTCGAAAAATTTTCCGAACCGGGACATCCGTTCCGTATAATTTTATCGAGTTTTATTTTTTTCCCTTACTTCCTTTCTTTTTCTTTCTCTTTCTTTTTCGTTTTCATCCCTTTTCTTTCCTCTCCGGGCTCCACCACGCCAGCTGGGCGTCCACGTCAGTTGGCCCCCACTTTTTTCCACGTTGGTCTCCTCCTCCTTCTTTCTTCACATGCGGGCCCCTCTCCCCTCTCATTCTTTTTCTTTCTTCTTTTCCTTTCCTTCCTTCTCCTTCTTTCACCTGCGTCTTCCCCTCCTACCTCACGCAAGAAGAGGACAGACAGCTCTAGCCACCCAAGCTAGCCTCGTCTCCTTCCGCTAGCCGATGCTCCTTCCTCTAGCTCTACACTCCACCTGATGGTCACTCTCCTTCACTACCTCCTCTCAACCTCGCTTTCTCGGATTCTCTCAGACAATCCCTCATCCATATCTCCTTCTCCTGCAGCCTCATCTTTGTTGAATAATAAACTTAATTCAATGTTAAAAAGTTTAGAATACAACTCTACATGCATGAACTTGATTTAAGAGTTGAATAAATGAATTGTTTCACATTCTAAGTATTAGATTTAGGAATTAAAATGTTTAACTTTCTAGTACTTAATTCCTAAAAAGTTTGTACTAGGTTCATGTTCCTATAATACTATAAATAGGAACTTTGTAATGTTAGTTTAATCAAGTTGTGAAGAACATTTGAATAAGAGTTCTAAAGTACATTTGTTTCTTCCTCTTCAATACCCACTTTTTTCCATTCATCCTCAAAATTTTCTATCAAATTGGTTTCAGAGCTAGAGATGGCGAATACGAGTTTTCCGTTCCATTTCCCTCGTCTCACAAAAGAAAATTATGAGAATTGGTGCATACGCATGAAGGCATTGCTTGGTTCCCAAGATGTGTGGGAATCGGTCGATAGACGCTATGAGGTGCCTCAAGATGAAGCTTTATTGAATCCTACTTAGAAGGAGGCTATTCAGAAAGCTCGGAAGAAGGATCAACAAGCTTTTACTCTCATCTACCAATGTTTGGATGAAACGATGTTCGAAAGAGTGGCAAATGCAACCACTTCCAAGCAAGTGTGGCAAATCTTGAAAAACTCTAATCAAGGGGTTGACAAGGTGAAGAAGGTGCGACTACAATCGCTACGAGGAGAATTTGAAGGCCTACGGATGAAAGAATTCAATTCAATCGCGGATTTCTTTGCAAGGGTGTTGGCCGTTATCAATCAAATGAAGCGGTATAAAGAAAACATTGAGGATGCTCGAGTTGTTGAGAAGATCCTTCGTTCTTTGACAACGAAGTTTGATCATATTGTGGTTGCCATTGAAGAGTCAAAAGACTTAGATTCAATGACAATTGATCAACTTATGGGTTCTCTACAAGCCCATGAGGAGATAATCAAGAGGAGAAAGGATGAGCCAGTTGAGCAAGTCCTAGCCACAAAACACTCGACACACGGAGATTTTGGTGGTGATCGAGAGAAGTTACATAGAGGAAGAGGACGGGGATGTGGATCCTTTCGTGGGAGAGGAGGAAGAGAAAAAGGTAAATCATCATACCATGACTCCAATGTTGGAGAAAATGGTCAATCTTCAAGAGGATGTGAAAGAGGGAGTTTTGATAAATCCAAGGTTCGTTGCTATAATTGCCAAAAGCATGGGCACTATGCACGAGATTGTTGGAGTGCTCCTAGCCAACCCGAAGAAAAGGTTAACTATGTAGAGGAAACAAAAGTAGATTATGCCACTTTATTGTTAGCCTACCAAGGCGGTGAGAAAGACAAAAGAGATGTGTGGTACCTTGACAATGCGGCAAGCAATCACATGTGTGGTGATAAAAGCAAGTTTGTGAATCTTAACGAGTCGATGGGCGGGTGTGTTACATTTGGAGACAATTCCAAAGTTCCCATTAAAAGAAAAGGGAAAATTATAATTCGTATGAAGAACGGTGGTCATCAATTCATTGGCAATGTTTATTTCGTTCCTAACATGAAGAGCAACATCTTGAGTTTGGGGCAACTTTTGGAGAAGAACTACGAGGTGCACATGAAAAATCGTAGCCTATTGCTCCAAGATGTTCATCAGAATGTGATCGCCAAGGTGCCTATGACGAATAATAGAATGTTCTTGCTTGACATTCAAACAGATGTAGCCAAATGTCTCAAAGCTTGTGTGAAAAGACACCTTGGTTATGACATCTAAGTTTTGGACATGTGAACTTTGGAGGCTTAAAGTTGATTTCACAGAGAAGGATGTTGAACGGGATGCGACCAATTGACCAACCAGATCAACTTTGTGAGGGGTGTCTTGTAGGAAAGCAATTCCGAAATATCTTCACGAAAGAAAGCACCACAAGAGCAGATTGACCACTAGAACTTGTACATGCGGATGTTTGTGGACCGATCAAGCCTGCATCGTTAAGTAAAAATCGGTATTTTCTACTCTTCATTGATGACTTTAGTAGAAAGACTTGGACTATTTTCTCAAAGAAAAATTTCAAGTGTTTTCTATGTTCAAAAAGTTCAAAGCTCTTGTTGAAAAACAAAGTGGTAACTATATAAAGTCGTTAATAACCGATAGAGGTGGTGAATTTACTTCTAACGAGTTCAATGAGTTTTGTGATTTGAATGGCATCAAAAGATTCTTCACTGTGCCAAGATCACCTCAACAAAACGGAGTTGTTGAAAGGAAGAACCGGGACCATTCTCAACATGGCCCGGAGCATGTTGATGACAAAGAAGATGCATAACGAGTTTTACGCTGAGGCAATTGATTGTGCAGTTTATCTATCTAATAGGAGTTCAACAAAAAGTCTGTTGATAGAACTCCACAAGAAGAATGGGGTGGAAGAAATCCAAGTGCATCTCATTTGAGAGTGTTTGGGAGCATTGGGTATGTGCACGTACTAGATCAAGTGAGCTAGAAGCTTGAAGACAAAAGAAAAAAACATGTCTTCATCGGATATGCTTAGAGTTTAAAAGGATACAAGCTCTATGATCCAGTTGCAAGCAAGGTCGTCATAAGTAGAGATGTTCACTTTGATAAAGATGATACGTGGGATTGGAGCTTTGAAAACAAGGAAAGATATGATTTCTTTCTGGCTCTTGATGAAGAAGGGCAAGAGGAAGTGTTCAGCAAGAGCCTTTGACGCCGTCCTGCTCACCAACTACTCAAAGTTCACCCTCATCTTCAAGAACGACAACACCATCGTTAACACCATCGTCATCATCATCTTTGTCTTCCTATCAAAGTTCTTGCGGAAGAACACCAAACATGAGAAGCCTTGAATAAATTTATGAAGAACTAGATGATGATCTAACTCTTTATTGATATTTTGTTGATTCTAAACCAATAGATTTTGCAGAGGATGTGAATGCTGAAAAATGAAGAACCGCAATGGCTGGAGAGATAAATTCGGTCAAGAAAAATGACACTTGGGAGTTGACAATTTTTCCAGAAGGTGAAAAGTCCATCGGTCTAAAGTGGGTGTTCAAGGAGAAGAAGAACGCTCAAAGAAAAGTTGAGAGGTACAAGGCGAGATTAGTAGCAAGGGGCTATAGTCAACGACCAGGGGTCGACTTTGGTGAGGTGTTTGCTCCAGTTGCACGACTAGAGACTATCCGTTTGATAATTTCACTTGCAGCTCATAAAAAGTGGAATATTTATCAAATGGATGTGAAGTCTTCTTTCCTAAACGGTGTGCTCGAAGAGGATGTTTATGTTGAACAACCTCCTGGTTATGTGTTCAAAGGTCATACAAGTAAAGTGTTGAAGTTAAAGAAAGCCTTGTATGGCTTAAAATAAGCACCACGGGCATGAAATAGTCGGATTGACAGGTATCTTCAAGAGAATGGGTTTGTCAAATTCCCAAACGAGTACGCTCTTTGTGCCAAGGTGTGTGAAAATGGTGATGCGTTGTTTGTTTGCTTGTTTGCTTGTATGTTGATGATATGATCTTTACGGGTAATAACCCGAGTATGTTCGGAGATTTCAAGCAAGCAAGACTAGAGAGTTCGAGATGAAAAATCTTGGTCTCGTGTCCTATTATCTCGGGATTGAGATTAAGCAAGTAGTATATGGGATCTTCATCTCCCAAGAGAAATTTGCTAAGGAGATTTCGATGAAATTCAAAATGGATGATTGTCAAGATGTAAGTACACCAGTCGATTGTGGGATCAAGCTCTTAAAGCACGAGGAAGGTGAGAGTGTTGACCCTACAACTTTCAAGAGCTTAGTTGGAAGTTTGAGGTACTTGATATGCACTCGTCCGGATATTCTCTATGCAGTTGGGCTTGTGAGTCGGTTGTGGAGGCACCGACTACCACACATTTCAAAGCACCAAAACGCATTCTCCGGTACATTAAAGGTACTATTAGTTATGGTTTGCTTTATTCTTCTACCGATGAATATAAGCTTGTGGGTTATAGTGATAGTGATTGGGCTGGAGATGTTGATGATCGAAAGAGTACTACGGGGTTTGTTTTCTACATGGGAGAAATTGCTTTCACGTGGAGTTCAAAGAAGCAGTCTATTGTTACTCTTTGAACATGTGAAGTTGAGTATGTTGCTGCTACATCTTGTGTGTGTCATGCAATTTGGTTAAGAAGATTATTAGGAGATTTACAATTATCACGTAAGGACGCCACATAGATCCTTGTTGATAATAAGTCTGCTATTGCATTGGCGAAGAACCCAGTGTTTCATGATCGTAGCAAACACATTGACACGAGGTATCATTTCCTTCGTGAATGTGTTTCCAGGAACGAGATTGAAGTTAAGTATGTGCGGACTCAAGACCAAGTTGCTGATATTTTTACAAAGCCTCTCAAGTCCAAGATATATATCAAGTTGCTTGCAATGCTTGGTATTACAAGAAATTAAGTTTAAAGGAGAGTGTTGAATAATAAACTTAATTCAATGTTAAAAAGTTTAGAATACAACTCTACATGCATGAACTTGATTTAAGAGTTGGATAAATGAATTGTTTCACATTCTAAGTATTAGATGTAGGAATTAAAATGTTTAAGTTTCTAGTACTTAACTCCTACAAAGTTTGTACTAGGTTCATGTCCCTATAATATTATACATAGGGACTTTGTAATGTTAGTTTAATCGAGTTGTGAAGAACATTTGAATAAGAGTTCTAAAGTACATTTGTTTCTTCCTCTTGAATATCCACTTTTTTCCATTCATCCTCCAAATATTCTATCATCTCTTCCCTTCTCCATCTCCCACATCTCTCTCCCGGTTTATTGCGCCTCCACACCACCGGCGACCACCCACCATCACCCTCCTATCTCATTCTCTATTTTCTCTATCATCTCTTGCTCCAGTCGACACCACCACCGGGGTTCACCCCCGGCCGCCTTCTCCACCGCCACCACTCCCTGCATCACCGGAGCACGACTAGGGAACAACTGCAATTAATGGGAGTCGACGCCTCTCTGTCGGCCACCAGAAGCACCACCAACCTCGAAGCTCTTCGCCTCCTAGAACTCGCCGGAGAAGCCACTGCTGCCACCGGGGAAGCTCATCATCAGCGTCGGAGAAGAACCCTTGCCATCACCCTCGCCTTCCGGAGTTCAGCCTCCATTGTTGTCGCCGGAAGACTGCTAGGAAATGCGCAGAAACCGGCCAATCATTTCTCCTCTTATTTACGATCGGCCACCCTCACTTTTAGGTATATTATATTTTAGCTCCCAACTTTCTGTTTACGTCTTATAGCCCATATTTTTTATTTTAACAGTTTTAACCTCTGTTATGTATTTACATAATTTGGCCCAAAGTTTAAATTACGAAAAATAGCCCAAATTTATATTTCTTATAGTAATTCCCAGAAAATAAAATTATAATTTTTAACCTAACTTTTAACTTATGAAAAGGGCCCAATTTATTAGTTTTACAATTTTTGCCCCCAGAAATTAAATTTATGATTTAAAACCCTTTTTTATTACGAAAACAACCTATATTTATTATTATTATGTTTTATGACTCAAGTTTAGTTTTATTAAGCTAAACTTGTTTAGTTGTATTGGTTTAGGTTTAAAATATGTTCGGGAAGGGCCTAACAAGTTGAAGTTCGACAACCGTCGATCACCTTTAGTCTTTTGACGCTACGTAAGTAATCTTGAAACTCTTGGAAATGGATATATGCATATTAACGTACGAGTTGGAATACTAGAGCGTAATATGCCTAATTGGATATTCTAGGTACATACTCGGTTGGATAACGGGTTAAGGACAAACCCTAAGAGAAGCACAACCCAAATACGAGTTGGCACTACGTAAGTCACTTTTACGCCTATTAGATGGTGTTGTGATTTTAATATAGTATATATGTTGATTGCATGATATTTGGCTTGCTTAGGTTGTTTGACGAGATAGGTTGACGTTGTCGTTTTGGGTTCAAGGCATTGAGTGGCCTTTTAACGAGGCAAGTACTTGTGAGCTTTTATATGAGCATGATTAAGTTTAAGTCATTATGATATTATATGCATGTTTGATGTTTTAAAATATGTTGAGTTATTTTTGGCATGATACTTATATTATATATATTTATATACTTTATGATATTTAAAGATAAATGATATTTGGAGTTTATGAGAAATGTATTGATATTGTTTTCGGTTTAAGATCATGATATGAGTGAGATTTGATTTTGAAAATATTGTGAGTACGTGTCTTGAATTGTTTAACATTATTACATGAGTTGATATTTTGATTTTGAAAGCCTTTGAGTATACGTACTTTATTCGTATTGAATTGTCATTATGCGGTGTTGTGTTTTATTTCGGTTTATGGCATTTTAAGGAGTTTATACTTGCGGGATTTTTATGGAGTATTTAAGTTGACTTGGTCATTGACCTAATCGGCTTTTGCCTTATATATATATATATATATATATATATATATATATATATATATATATATATATATATATATATATATATATATATATATATATATATATATATATATGTGTGTGATAATTGATCTATGACCTTTACAACATTTTGCCTTATTATGATTTGGTGAGATACTTGGTCTCTATGACCATGGCGGCTTTTAGCCTTATATTTATTCATTGAGATACGGGGCTCACGACCCCGGCGGCAGTGAGCCGGTATTTTGTTTTCATGATTTTTTACGCTCCTCGGTTAAGGCGAGCTATTGTATCTATGGTACTTGGTTTGTGCGGGCCGTTGGTTGTGCCCAACTTTAGTGGATGACGAGCACTCACTTGAGCCGTGATTGCCGTGTCATCCCATGGTTGGGGTTTAGGAGGTACTTTGGTGTTCAATGTGGGTTGGACATTTTATAAACTAAAATAAAAAACTTACATTTTGAAGTTGATTTCTAAAGTAAAAATGTTCGAGCATGTTTTGATATTATGATTTGGATTATTCTTGTTATGATTTGATGAAGGGGCAAGTATTTACCTTGTTACCCCATTTCGGTCAATTGACCATTGGTTACGATAGATACATTTGTACCGATTATTTGAGATGATATTGATTCGATTGTGAGTTATGTGATTTGAGTTATGAGTATTTTAGTATGGTTTTATGAGATATTATTTTGGATTACGAGTTATTGAGATTATATTGATTTGACATATTTTGAAACGGTTTATGAGTATTCTTTTGAGATATTATCGGTTTGAAACCTTTCGAGTTGAGTTGAGATTCCGTGACATTCTTTTGAAATGATCTTTTGAAACTTATATCCTTTTACATGCATGTTGTGTGTTTATATCTCTTGAGTATTTGAGCCATGATGATCTATGTTCTTCCAAGTGTTGATGATTTTGAAGCATGAGATTATTTAACGCTTTTAGTATTTCCAAAGTGATCATGTGATATTATATGTGCTTATACTCATATCTAGTTCATATATTACCCTGCTTATGTATCGGCTTAGAATGCTTATGCGACACTGCTTCCTCTCCCCCTAGTCTATGTTGAAGACTAACCCCACCACGGTGGGTATGGTTATGTTTTTGACATAATCAGGTACAAGAACAGTTCAAGAGCATGGAGGTCAGGAACCCTAGTGAGCGTTTTGTCGGTTGAGTTGGGATGGTCATGTTTTTGTAGGAGTCATTTCTAACCTTGTTTCATCTTTTGGGTCGGTTTGCTTTATATATCGGGATTGTCGTTGTCTATTATGTTATTTGCTTTATGGGTTTGGACCCTTCTTTGGTTTACGTTGCAGAACGTCTTTGAGATTTTTATCTTTTGGCAAGTCAAGGCCGCTCATGGTTTATGTTTTATTTATTCACTTATATCATATTCATTTAGCCTCAACGGAGTTCTTGTCCGGGGCTCCTGGCGTTGTGACGTCTATCCCGCTTTTGGGGACGTTACAATACCAACGTTGACAATTATTGCAAATGATATATATACTATCAACGTATTTATAAAAAATAATATAACTTATTTTTTCGGAAAAAAAAATCTAATTCCGGTGATGATTGGACAACTGATTTTTTCCATGTCATTAACAAATTAGATATATGAGTGTAATGTGGTTTATTTTAAAATATATATATATATATATATATATATATATATATATATATATATATATATATATATATTAATATGTTAAAAGTCATAAAATAAGTATAATTTTGGGAAAAAATCGAAACTTTCTTCTTCTTTTTTTCCGGAGTTTTTTTTCCCAGATTTTATTTAAAAATTTTTGTGTAAATGACAAAATCTATTTATTGATTATTTTTAAAAGACGATTTATTTTTTAAAAAAAAACAAAATTAATATTTTTGGGAAATTTGGTTTTTGATTTTTTTCTATATATTTTAAATATCAATGATTTTTTTTTATACAAAATCATTTTAAAATATCTTAAATATTTTTCAAATAAATATTAAATCAATTTTTTTAAAATGAAAAACACTTATTTAAAATTTTTTAATTCTAAAATTTTATTTATTCTAAAAAAAATGAAGAAATCTTTTTGTTAATAGTTTAAAAAAACTTATTTTAGAAATAAAATAAAGTTTATAACTTTCAGAAAAAATAAATTTCAACTAAAAATTAGAAATATATATAAAAAATATTATGATCTTTAAAAGTTTAAATAATATATAAAGTTTATAAGGTATAAAAAAATCAACGTTTGAAAAATATAGGTAAACAAAAATATTAATATTTTTAAAAACTCAAATAAAAAACCAATGTTAGAAAAGTTATAAGTAATTTATTAAAAAAGTTGAAGACTCGATATATAAATAAATTAGTTAAAATTCTTAAATCAGATTTGGTGAAAAAGATTTTGTGAAAATATTATACGTATATTACAAAAATTTGAAGACTCAATATATAAAGTAATTTAGTTAAATTCGTAATTCAGATTTGGTGAAAAAGATTATGTGAAAAATTGTACGTATATTAACAAAAAATTTAAAGACTCGATATATAAAATAAATTAGTTAAAATTCGTAAATTAAATATTTTAACTAATTTGTTTTAATATGGTAGGACCGGATTAACAAAAAAATAACACGTGTAAATTTAACGATGTGGATTCACTAGATTGTGCCTGTAATAACCAAAAAGAATCGGAAAATTAAATATATATTTGTTATTTAATTCTTTTATTTATTTTTGATTTAATTATTTAATTCCAATAACGTGAATACCGAAGAATTAAAACTAAATCAAACCACCAGAAAACAAAACACTCATTCGTCTTCGTCCACGCCAGCCTCCCCAGTCAACTCCCATCACTCAACAAAGATGAACCACATAATGGACATGCAAGGCGTGAGTTAATAATCATTAAAAACGGACATAACACCTAAATTGAAGACCATGAAACCGGCGACCATTAATGACAACTTAACCCTCCCTCGTACTAACTCCCCTCTCTTAACTCTCTTTTCCCTTCCTCCCTCACATCCTCCTACACATGCTTAGTGATACTAGAGTATAAAAATAAATAAATAAATAAAAGTATTGCCAACAAGATTCACATCAAGGACGCCCAATTCTCTAGTTTGGCATCCTAATGCCGCCCGGTGCCGGCAAAGTTGCTCTCAACCACAACTTCCGGTATCTACGGCGAGAGTCGAAACCTCAATCTAATTTCCGTAGTTTTAATTTCCGAAAAAGTTATATTTATTCGTACATGGAAATATAGAATGAAAGACGGAAACGGTAGAGGACTAGATCGATTGGAATTTAAGGATGATGGGATGAAAAGTTAGTGATGGATGAATTGACAAGACTTTTGTAGAAATCGAACGATAAGCGGGATGACTAGATCGTCCGAGTTAGGGGAATTTTGGAAACAATAAGAGTGAGACGGGAATTATACTTGTTAATTTAATCGGACGGTTTATAATTAGATGACTATACTTTTCGAGATGAATGTTATGGATAGCATGATAGTTCGATGTTGTCTTCGGAACTAGAGCGGTGTTGATATTGGAAACCCTAGATTAATGTTTTGTATAATTTTAGGCCTTGAAAACGATAACGATTAGAGGGAGAGTTTACGTAGCGGAATAATAGAAGTTTGAGAACGAGTCTGGTGAACGTTGTGTTCATTATGGTATCGGAATAGGATGATACGAAGTTATGATGTTAGATAGCAATAGATGATATACGAGACTTTCGATATAGCGAGATTTTAAGCATATGAATGAGTTGATAAATGAGAACTTGAAATGTACGTCTAAGTCTGTAAACCTAGGGCATAGAAAACGCCAGGGTATCAATCCTAGATATCATACCCTGATTGATTGAAATGATAAGAGGTGCAATTTAAGGGTTGAAATAGTTCTAAAGGTTAATAAAGGTTGATCAGGGTAATCAGATATCTGGCTGGTAAGATCGCGAGACGTTGAGACCAATACGGATAAGGTGAGTTCATATGACTCACTTAACTACCTTCTAATACCGAGTGTGCACTAGAGTAGTGTATGTTATTCTTGTGAAATAAAATGAACGGATTAGATCACGGAAATTTTATTTTAATGAGAGGCACAAGTGTATGCTAGCGTGTCGTAACCGTCGGTCCGGGCCGATGGTGCCGGAGGATTGCCCCGCGACCAGTGCAGTAGGTGTACGGGAAAAAGTACATACACCAGCCCTACTAGTTAACGGGGACGGGGGCAAGAGTTGGGGGCAAGAGTCGGGAGACTCTTTTGTTACATGAAAAGATGGAAAATAGAATGGCTAAATCCACCTAATGAAAAGGTAATAAACCGGGACCTTGAGTGTGCATGCTAATTGATTTACTGTACATTTATTGATATGTGATTGTTCTTTAGTGACCTTAGTATTAGAATTGTAGCTAACGATTTTACTGTAACACCCCGAATCCGTAGGACTCGGAGTGCTACTGGGCTAGGATCTCACAATGGATCCTGGCCCTAGCCCGACAACAACTTCACTGAATCTTACAACAAGGCACTGATAGATTAAAACAAAACATAAAAGTGATGTATATATATATATACTGATCAAAAGTAATACACAGTACTGCTGAGTACAAAAGTCAACCATAAATCCGTACAATATAAATAACCCAAAACCCACGAGTACGCCCTGTGTACGGAACCCTCAACAGATCACCCCTTTGGATCACTCTGCAGTTCTCCTAACCTGCAAAGGATCTACAACACGGTATAAAACCGTTAGCTAACCATACACAAATATAAGATAGGCAAGAGCACAACCACACATCATATAAACAGTAACACATCAACATGATATCACACATTTACCCGGTTTATTATCTTTATAACGTTAAACACACAGGAGTATATAAATCAGTATATGAAAATAAGTGACAGGAGGAATATAATCCTCGCCTCTGCGTGCAATAGCTAGCTGGAGTGGTATCAACGCACCTTCCCGTATACCGTAAGGAGTGGTATCAGTACCTTTCCCGTATACCAAGTCTAGCTAGCGTACAAAGAACTTCCCAGACTCCACTACGAGATGAAAGGGTAAGTTGTCACAACCACTACAATGGGCGGTCAATATAACATAGGTCGGTGACCACAATAACACATGCTATAAAACTATAACACACACCACTCAAGCACACATCCAATATAAGGACGGTAGCTAAGTAAGTCCTATGGACTTACCTCAATCTCAGAAGTATCTCGCTACGAGCAAAATCCAGGAACGTCCACTCCAACTGGAAGACAACACAGCCAATATAAGGCACACAGATATATATCAAAATCCTATCACACACAAAGGGTCACACCTAGACCCAAGGGATCCATAAGGGATCAATTCCAACTTGTAAACCTCAAAGCCGTAACCGGCATAACTATACCATACTCATCATCACCCAAATCCTAGCATGATACTAGTTCCCTCGTATTAGAAAGGAAAGGAAACTACTTAACTATAAGTAGTTCCGGGACAACACGCACCTGCGTGAACTAAGACCGCAGGGGCGGAAGGGGTCACCCGCAAGGGCGGAAGGGGTCACCCGCAGGCGCAAAAGGTAGAAGCCGCAGGGGCGGTGACATTGAATGCAGGCAAGCGCAGGCACACCGCTGACACGACGCAGGCGTTGTGGCACGGTAGCTGCGGGGGAAGTGGCTCTTGGCCGCGGGGGCGGCGACAGTGCAGAACGACACTTCGCAGCTTCTCTTCGGCTCGCCACTTGATCAATTACGTCTTCAATCATCCAAACCACATACAAACATATACATACACGTTCCAACATCAAACTAGGATCAACATACATCTAAACCTAAGCTCAAGGGAAGAAAGACAAGAAAGAAAGGAAGGAAGGAGAAGCAAGGAGCTCACCTCCACTGCTGTGATCACCCAAGGAAGTACAAAACAAACTCTCAGCTAGCCTCTGAAGCTCAGCAACATACACACCACAACCAACAACACCAAACTCAAGCACAACTTCAAGAGAAACTCAAGCAAGATCAAGGGAAGGGATGAGGAAGCAAGAAGGACGTAATGAGGGCTGGAGTGGAATGAGAAATGGAATGAAACCCTTGCCCAGCAAGGTAAGAGAAGGAACGAAAAGGAAGGAAAAGCACGGGTCAAGGAAGTCAACAAAACCGGCTGCAGCTGCCATAACCCGCAGGGGCGGATCACAGGGCCGCAGGGGCGGGAACCCGCAGGGGCGGCATACGTGCCCGCGGGTGCGGCAAGGCCAATCTCGGCCAAAGCCAATCTCGGCTATGGTCCGATCTCGGTCCGAAAGAAAAGGGCTCTCACATCTCACCCCCCTAAAAACAAGTTTCGTCCCGAAACTTGCAAGGTCCTCAAACCACTCGGACTCAGAAGCCGAGGTAACACTCTCTATAATTTTAAACACAAGCATGGAGGGAAACATCAACTCCAGCGGTAAACTATACTATCCAGGGCATAGAGGAAAACCCTCCCTAGCCAAACCAAAAACATATCACAAGGCATTGAGGAAGCACATCTCTAGCCGTATCATAACATAACAGAAAGGCATGGAGGAAGAACACCTCCAGCACTACTAGGTCCATCAAAATAGCACGGATGAAAGAACCATCTCCAGCTATAAACAAGGATCATACTAGCATAACAAGATCTACTAAGATCATAATCACATCAAAGCTAGCATGAAATAAACATATCACAGCATATAAGCATGTAAGCACATAAGACTCACCAAGCTAGTACTAAGATCTACTCGGTGATCCTACTGGTGCACCCATCTCTGCATAAAACTCTGGATAATTCCTCTGAATACTATCCTCAGTCTCCCATGTAGCCTCCTCGGGTCCTCGTCTCGACCACTGTATCCTAAGCATAGGTATGCCCTTCGAACGCAGGCGTCTCATACCTCGTTCTAGGACTGCAATCGGATGCTCAACAAAAGTGTGGTCCGGCTCAACCACCAAATCCTCATAACTCACGACGTGTCTCGGATCTGGTATATACTCCTTCAGCTGAGACACGTGAAACACAGGGTGAACACCCTCTAATCTCGGAGGCAAGGCTAACCTGTAAGCTGCACTCCAGACCCGATCCAGAATCTCGAACGGTCCGACATATCGGGGACTCAACTTCCCGTTAATGCCAAAACGCCTAACACCTCGTGTCGGGGACACTCTCAGCCACACATGGGCTCCAACCCTGAACTCTAGAGGTCTACGCCTCCTGTCAGCATAAGACTTCTGACGGCTCTGCGCAGTCAGCATACGCTCTCTGATCAATGCTACTCGAGCCATATCATCCTGAATCTGATCAGGTGCTAAACCACTGACACTGCTCTGCTCATCCCAACATAACGGGGTACGACATCTCTGTCCATACAGTGCCTCATATGGGGCCATCCCAATAGATGCATGCCAGCTGTTGTTGTAGGAGAACTCAACAAGTGGGAGATGATCTGTCCACACTTGCCCCCAATCCAACACACAAGCTCGCAGCATATCCTCCAGGGTCTGAATGGTCCTCTCTGACTGACCATCTGTCTGAGGATGAAACGCAGTCGTGAAGTGCAAACTCGTCCCCAGAGCAGTCTGAATCTGCTGCCAGAATCTCAAGGTACATCGTCCATCTCTGTCTGAGACGATCATCCTCGGTACACCATGGAGTCTCAATATCTGCCTAGTGTACTCCTCAACTAATCTGCTCACCGGCCACGTCTCCCTAATAGGAATAAAACGTGCCGTCTTCGTCAATCTGTCTACTATAACCCAGATGGCATCAAAAATCCGGCTCAGCCTCAATCCGGTCACAAAATCCATGGTGACGTCCTCCCACTTCCTCTGTGGAACAGGAAGGGGATGGAGCTCACCTCCAAGTCGGAAATGCTCGATCTTGACCTGCTGGCAGGTCGCACACTGAGCTACAAATCTGGTTACATCGGGCTTCAGCCCTCCCCACCAGTATGAACGTCTCAAATCCTGATACATCTTACTCGTGCTTGGATGTACAGAGTAAGGTGTACAGTGAGCCTCCTGTAAAATCCTCTACCTCAACTCTGTATCAGCAGGTACACAAACGCGACCGCGGTGCCTCAAAACTCTATCTGCTCCAAGCAGGAACTGTGGTGCCTCATCTCGAGACATCCTATCTCTGATCCTCTGCAAAGCCGGGCAGGTCTCCTGTTTCTGTCAGATCTCATCCAACAGATCAAGAAGAACATCTAAAGTACGTAGCTGGGCACCCTCATCAGGAAACTGAATATCCAAATCTAACCATATCTGGTCTCTCTATAACAGAGACTGCACTGTCAACCTCGCAATCGCCTGCTCTCGAGGCGTCTTCCTGCTCAGGGCGTCGGCGACAACGTTCGCCTTCCCTGGATGGTACATAATCTCTAGATCAAAATCCTTGATCAGCTCAAGCCACCTACGCTAGCGGTTATTCAATTCCCGCTGCGTGAAAATATACTTCAGACTCTTATGGTCTGTGAAGATCTGACATGTAGCACCATACAGGTAATGTCTCCATATCTTTAGTGCATGAACTACCGCTGCCAACTCCAGATCATGAGTCGGGTAGTTCTCCTCATACGTCTTCAGCTGTCGAGACGCATAAGCAATAACTTTGGCCTCGCTGCATCAGAACACATCCCAAGCCTAGCTTGGATGCATCACTATAAACCACAAAATCCTCAGTACCCTCTAGCTGTGCCAAAATAGGAGCAGAAGTCAAACGCCTCTTCAACTCCTCGAAACTCTGCCTGCACTGATCAGACCACACAAATCTGGTAGTCTTCCTCAGCAAACTCATCAGTTGACGGGCAATCACAGAAAAACCTCTACGAAGCGTCTGTAATAACCGGCTAGGTCAAGGAAACTACATACTTCCTTGACGTTCGTCGGTGTCGTCCATTGCTGCTACAACCTCAATCTTCGCTGGATCCACCTTAATCTCCTCAGCTGAAACCACATGACCCATGAATGCTACCTCTGGCATCCAGAACTCACACTTAGAGAACTTAGCATAAAGTTCTCTATCCCGCAAAACCTGCCAATACAGTCCTCAGATGTCGTGCATGCTCCTCTCCACTGCGAGAGTATACCAGAATGTCATCAATGAAGACCACTACAAACTGATCCAGGAAGTCGATGAAGATACTGTTCATCAACTCCATAAAGACGGCTGGGACATTCGTAAGCCCAAATGGCATCACTACAAACTCGTAGTGGCCATATCTGGTCCGGACTGCTGTCCTATGCACATCCTGCTCCCTCACCCTCAGTTGGTGATACCCGGAACGCAGGTCAATCCTGGAGAACACAGCAGCTCCCTGTAACTGATCTAACAAATCATCAATGCGCGGCAGTGGATACTTGTTCTTGATGGTCACCTTGTTCAGCTCTCCAGTAGTCTATGCACAACCTTAGTGATCCGTCCTTCTTCCGTACGAAGAGGACAGGTGCTCCCCAAGGGGACACGCTAGGGCGAATGAAGCCCTTCTCAGCCAACTCCTCGAGTTGCTTCTTCAGCTCCAGTATCTCGAGAGGCACCATCCGATATGGGCCTTCGAGATGGGTCTAGTACCAGGCTCCAACTCGATACTGAAATCCACACTCCTCTGAGGCGGCAAACTGGACGGCTCAGCAAAAACATCTGTATACTCCCAAACAACTAGGATATCTTCTAACGTTGGACTCTTCCCCTCCTTCATGGCATAACACCAGAAGGCCTCGCTACCCTGTGCAATCAATCTAGCTGCACGTATGGCGCTGATAACTGTACCTGTCTTTCCAAGGTCCCAACCTCGGAAAACCTCTATCTGGCCTAACTCGTAGAGAGGGTAACAGTCCTCCTACCTACATTTAAGACTGCCAGAGTGTCTATCCATCCAGTCCATACCTAGTATGACTTCTTCATGCTCTAATGACATGACAAAGAAGTCAACTAGTAACACACGGGTCCCTATAGAAATGGGACAACCGTGAATCTCACGGGTACCTCTGACCCTACCACCATCGGGTAACCCTATAATAAAAGGCATACCCTCAACTGTATCTAACCCAAGACGCTCTACAAAGGCATCAAAAATAAAAGAGTGCGTAGCACCAGTATCAAATAAAACTGTAACAGGTAAACCACGAATCAGAATGGTACCTGTAGCAGTAGGTGCAGCTGGCTCCTCTGCACTCCTCAGCTCAAAAACACGACCCTGTGGGCCTCTGGTATCAGTGGTGCCTCCACCACGACCTTTGCCTCTACTCGGCCCAGGAGCAGATCCCTGAGTCGTAGGGCGATTTGGGACTCTCTGTTGTCCCTGAGTCTGCTGCTGCCTGAGGTGGCCCTCTGCCCACCTCCCGCTGCACTAGCAGGAGAAGAACCCTGCTGAGATGACGCTCCGCCATGGCGGCAGTAAACAGCTCGGTGACCTTGCCTACCACAGGTGTAGCAAGTCCACCAATGGCCTCGTGCACTTTGGCCTCATATGCCCTGGATCTCCACAGTTAAAGCACTGACGTCCCTTCTCTACAACAGGCGCCAGATGAAGGCTGACTCTCGGCGTCTCTGACCACGCCAACCACTAGCAGAACCACCAGCACCACTGGTCTGCCCTGTACGCTGCCTCTTCTCAGACCCTCCGGTCTGAGAAGCCTCTCCTCTGTCCAGCTCGTTCCCTCTCATAATCGGAAGCTCTGTCTTGATAATCTGTGAGAGTCTCACAGTGAAATCCCTCCATGTAGTCCGGTAGTATCCCTCAGTCGTCGTCGGGAAAAGAGATAAACGTGCTGGTCTGCAGCAGGTGCAGCTGGTCCCAGTAAGGCCAGCTCCTCCTGAAACCTCCTGATAGCCTCAGAGACTGGTACATCCTCGAACCCAGCCTCACACAAAATCTCGCAGTTTCTCCCTCCTCAGAGAGGCAGGGCAGAAACGCTCTCGGATCAGAGTCCTCATCTGCTCATAGCTAGTAACCTGGACTCGTACAAACCTCCACCAGTGCTGTGTCAGATCTCTGAACAAGGTCTGCACCAGCTCAATCTGCCTGTCAGCTAGACATCTAATAGACTCAGAGCTGAGTCTACATGTCCTATCCACAGCTCCACCTCTAGCCCACTTTCCAGTGAAAGGGGGTACACCCATCTGATGAAATGCCTTCAACAGGTATCTAGTCTAGGCCTTCTATGCTCCTCTGGAGCCCTGGCAATCTCAACAGCAGGTACCTGTACAGCTGGTACATGAGTAACGGTGTGGGACCTCTCAGACGGTCCCTCCTGTGCCTGTAAATCTGGGGCACGTCTACCGGCTCTGGCAGCCTCCTCTACTCGTCTGATATAAGATGAAACTCTGACCTACCCATAGAGACGCGATCAGAATCACCAGACTGGGCTCTCTGTGCCCCCTGTATCCCAGCTGCCCCGTCCCAGTCTCAGGAACGACGCTCTCAGCAACCTCCTCATGTATCTCCTCTGCCTGCGCGTGGATCAACAGCGGAACTCTACCTCGTCCTCTACCTAGAGGGGTCTACCTCTACCTCGCCCAGCTGGCAGGTAAGGCTCTAGTCTGAACCATCTACAGAGGACGTAAACCTATCTTAGAAGGCTATATATATATGCATATGTATAGATATATCACAAATCAATCACAATAGAATATCTATATATATCTATACTGTCGAGATCTTCAGAGGCGC
>CM008281.1:25197970-25231261 GCA_002319775.1 Fagopyrum tataricum | reverse complement strand
ATTCGAGATCTTGGAGAGAGTTGGTGAGTGGCATACCGGGTAGCATTGCCACCGCGGTTGGAGGGTATACACCCGGTCTTTCATGTCTCTCAGCTGAGAGAGTACATACATGACCCGAGACACGTCATCAGTCATGAGGACCTAGTGGTCGAGCCGGACCACACTTTCGCAGAGCACCCGATAGAGGTCTTAGAGCGGAGTACGAGACGCCTTCGATCGAAGGAGATACCGATGCTGAGGATCCAGTGGTCGAGGCGAGGAGCCGACGAGGCTACATGGGAGACGGAGGATAGTATCCGGAGGAACTATCCCGAGTTTTATGCAGACCTAGCGACATCGATAGGACCGTCGGGTTAGTCCCGAGATTTTTCTTGTTTGCTTTATACGTTATATGATTTTTGTATGATTTATGAGTACCTTGCGAGGTCTTGATGTGATGCGATTCGTATACTTGGATTAGAGCCGATAGTGACGTTTTATGAGTTCCACGTTGTTACGTGACGTGTTTGTTCGAGAGTGTTGGGTTAGCAAGTTTCGGGACGAAACTTGTTTTTAGGGGGGTTAGTTGTAACGCCCGGAATTTTATTAATTTTATTCCGGACTTAGGGCGCCTTGTAGGTTATCCCGTAATCCCGAGATGCCGAGAGCCGGGATTTATTCTTAAGAAAATCCCGAGCCGACACGTCGTTTTTCCTCTTTTTCCGCGTTCCGACCCTTCGTTCCGGGTTGAAAATGACAAGGGGTCATTTCCGACCCATCGGTCCGTGTGAGGGACAAGAGGTCAGTTGACCCCTTGGTCCCCACACCTCCTTTTCAGCCTTTGACTCTCTCTCTCCTACCTTAGCTCTTTCCTCACGTTACTTCACTCTTTCACTCAACTCCTCTTCTCTCTTTTCCTCTCTTTTTTCTTCTCTTCTCCATGGTTGCTGAAGATCCAAGTTGTGGACTGTAGAAGGTATTCTCAACTGTTGGTAAGCTCTCCCTCTTCCTTCCCTCTCTTCCTTGCTGCTCTTTCCTTTCTTCTTCCTTCCTCCTTCATCCATGGCCATGGATGAAGCTTGGAGAGGTTTTTGCTCAACCCTTGTGCATGTCTATGTTCTTAGCTCGTTTAGATCCAGAATAGGTGCCTAAGACCCGTGGAGAGTGTTTGGAGAAGATCCAACAAGAGAAGGACTTTGGAGCCAAGGATCCAAAGTCAAAGACGAAGAAAACGACGTTCTGCGCAGAACTCGTGGGGGTGGTTCAACAGGACCGCGGGAGCGGCCAGCCGCAGGGGCGGACCAGCAGCCCGCGGGTGCGGCTCGGCACGACCGCAGGGGCGGCGGCAGGCACTTGGCGCGGGGGCAGAAGCAGACGGCCGCGGGTGCGGTGTGACTCGGGCGCGGGTGCGGTGTGACTCGGGCACGGGTGCGGCTCCTGGCAGGCGACGCAGTCCTCCGCGGGTGCGGCTTCTTGTTCCGCGGGGGCGGCTTCTGTGTCCGCAGGGGCGCCGGCTTGACTCCGCGGCTGCGGTTTCGGCAACAGTAGGTCCCTCCTTTCCTCTCCTCTTCGTTCCTTCCTTAGTATTGATGTTGGATCTTGTTAGTAGCATGCCTAGGATGGATCTAGATTAGCTCGGAATGCCACTTAGTGGTTGTGAACCTAGGAGCCCGTAAGGCTCGATGTAAGTGATGGATATGAGCATGTGAGCATGATGGACCTTCTAGGCTAGCTTGTGCCTCTTTGGTTGAGGATTATTCTTGTGGAATTATAGACTGTTGTGGGAAGTTTCTTGTGTTGAGAGTGTGATGAGTATTTGGGACCTAGGATGCGTTTCATAGTTTGAGGGTTAGGTGGTCTTGCGTAGATCACTAGAGTGAAGTCTAGGACTTCTTGAGTGTGAGTATGTATTGATATGCATATCTCTTGTGAGCAGGTTGTGGGCTTCCTCCTTAAGGAAGCAAGAGTGTGGTTGACTTGGGTTTGGTGACGAGGTAAGTCTCCGGACTTACTTAGCTCGTATTTTACGTATTAGCATGATGTGTGTTTGGTGGTGTGTGTTTACGTACTTGTTATAATTATCAAACCGGTAAAAGAGGACCACCGACCTTATATGTAATTTTGGCCCAAGTGTATGATAACGGGCGGTGACATCATCTGCCTAGCTCTCGCGAGAGTCTAGGAGGTTCTCGGCGACTAGCTGTGCGGGTGAGACGGACGGATGCATCCGTACCGTGCCTTGCCGGAAATAGGGACCGGGGCGAGACCATTGGGGTCTCGTGTCACAACCGAAGTTGAAATAGAACGGGATACGAGTTAAGAATATAAAGATAATAAACCAGACTTGTGTGATTTATGTTTTGTGATTTATATGTGTTTGTGCCTTCCCGTTATTCTAATGCCTAGAATATTAGCTAACGGTTTTAAACCGTATATGTAGATGACTTGCAGGTTAGGGACGCCGCCGAGTGAGGTGGAGGAGTGGACAGCCGGGGTCCCCGTACATTATAGGACGGGGATGTTTTGAGTCGTGTTTTCATGTTATTGTTTATGGATATTGTTGTACGTTTAGACTTGTATCAGATTATGTTGTTTTGAGGACTCGGCTGAGTTTCCAAGTTGTAGTTTCGTACTTTTCGTTTCCGCATACATTAAAAACATATTTAAGTTTTCGCCTTTATTTGTGCCATGTTGGAAGGTCCGGTGAAATTGTTGTCAGGCTAAGGGTCGGGACCCATTGTGAGGTCTCGCCCAGTAGCACCCCGAGTCCTGCGGATTTGGGGTGTTACAATAAAATAAGAAACTAGTTGATGCGGGATTGAGGCTGCAATGACTAGATCTAGATTGGAGCCCTTCAATTACCTTCCAATTGACGTTTTCCTTTGAGAATATGTACGAAATTAGAATGATTTAGAACAAGAAATGGACGTTAATGGAGGCAATGAAAGAAAAATGAATGGCGTGGAAAATGTAGTAGAGATAGATCCAAAAGAACCGAAAACTCCTTACTAGAACCTTGATCAGATTGATCAAAACCCAAATAAGATGATGTCTTCAACCCTTCCTTCTATAACCTTACACAAGCCTTCAATGGAGACAAGCACAAGGAGGGACTAGTGTTGACTAGTAGCACCAATCTCTAAGGAGATTAACACACACAAGAACAACCTAGCAAGGATTCACAACGATTCAATCAATGACTCACTTTATTGATTGAATTTTCTGAATAAGAACACAAGCTCTCAAAAGAGACGGTTTATCAATTGGATAAAATCTATACGATTCAATCAATGACTCACTTTATTGATTGAATTTTCTGAATAAGAACACAAGCTCTCAAAAGAGACGGTTTATCAATTGGATAAAATCTATCTAATCAGGAAAGAAGTTAACGGAGGCTTTTTATATGCCTAGAAAGCCTCCTATCTAAAAGAAAGGAATAACATTTGTCAAAAAAGACAATAAAACAAATAAAACAAACAAAAATAACCCTTTAAATGTTTTGAGCCTAAAGGTTATAAAAGGTCTTGTATTTTATACTAAAAGATGATATAAAATACAATAGAAGCTCCAAAAGCCTCAAATATTCCATTTCTTGCAATTCCCGGACAAGTGTCTCTTCCTTGCTCTTGCATGGCTCCAATTCACGTCTTCCTTGCTCTTAGTTACCAATAGATCACCAATGGCCTCCTTAGGAGCTAAAGACACCAACAAGTTAGGCGCTTCATCTTGTATTGCTCTTGTACTTGTTTTAGTGATGCTTTCCCGAGTTATACGAACTTGAGGGCTTGTAGGGCATGTCAAGGATGGTCCCACATTATACTCCCCTTCTTGAGAAGGATTCGTCCTCGAATCATCATGAACTTCAAATCTAGGCATGTAAGAACTAACATCACCATAATCATCCGGAAGCTCTAGCACATAGGCTTTGTGCTTTCTTTTCTTCTTGATGTTCCAAACCTGAAATTCTACATAAAATTTCACTTGCTGCTTCATAGGCAACAATGTAGAGTTATCAAAAGTTAGAGAAGTTAAAACACCAATATACTCATAAGGATAGAAATGTATAGATGAATGTGAGATTCTAATACAAGCAAATGTGATATGTGCTATAACTATAACCTCAAAGGTACTCCCCTTCTTAGCTCTAGCTAAACCCATAAATAAGCCCATAATAATGGATTCCCAAGGGGCTGTTGGAAACTCCAAAGGGCTGCAAAATTCGTGTAGTATATGCCTAAACATGCTCATAAGACTCCCCAAACATTTCTTAGTCATGTGCACTACATTCCCAAGTAAGTATGGCCAATAAACATTAATGTGTGAATCATAATAAGGTATATCCCTCTCTTCCACAACTAAGGGCCTAGAGAAAGACCTACGGATGCACATACCATCAATTCTACACAAAAACTCCTCAAAGAAGTAGAACTCATTCTTAGATCCTTTGAGCACACATTTCACTTGAGTATCACCAAAATTAGCATTAAAACCATATAACTCCTCAATATTCACCATGCTTATCTCATTAAATCTCAAGATGATGACTAATATATGTTTCCTTGAAGAAGAAACATTATCATATGTAGAGTAATTAAAACATGCTCCTTTTAATTTTTCATAAAATAAAGTAAATGAGTTACCTCCCTTTATTATGGTTAGTCTCTTATCCAGATGCCTTGGAAAAACTTCCAAAGGTAGGTATCCATCTTGCATCTCTCTCTTAGAAGCAAAAAGGACTTTAGATGGTTGGACACTAAAAGGTTGACAATTCTTTTCCTCCAAATGCCGTGAATCATTCTTCCTCATCTTCCCTTCTTCTAGCTCCAAATCATATTTACGGTTCGTCTCATAGCTTTCAGAAACCTGGATATGGGCTGGTTGGAAGGCACCTACAAACACAAGTATATAAACAATGTTTCAGTTGAAATCATAGAAACCAAATTTATCAATCAAGTACTCAAAAGAATGGTTAGTGAAAACATCCCTTAAGTACTTTTCTTGTGCATCTAATGAAGTGTTGTTCATAAAAATGTTAATAGGAGAAACAACAACACAATCATACATGTAACAATCAAACACACAAGTTGACATAGGTACGAGTAAACTAGGTGGTATAAGGGATGTTTTCCTAGCTCTAATCCTCAACTTATGAACAACTAACTTAGGAACCTTATCAAGCATCTCCCAAGTTATATAAGCATCTCTCAAGTCATATCTACCTATAACAAACTCCTTAATATGCATATCTTCTAAAATGCTCAAGTTTAAGGTAGGTAATAAACTAGGAAATCTCACATCTACATGTGCAACTTCATCCTTAATGATTTTCCTATAAGGATCCACCAATGCCGGAACTCGAGATTGCACCTCACAAGTCTCTTTTGTTTGATACTAGGGGTTCTAGGATACCTTAAGTGTCGATTTAGAGGCACAATAGGGGGTAAATTCTCATGGAGAAGTTGTAAAGAACAATCTAAAGATGAATGCAATAAATTAGAGGTTATATCACAATCAAGATCAATAGTTAACTCTAACTCAGATTTATTCTTATTCAACTCTAGATCATTCATGTCATGCCTATACACATCACACTCAATAATATCATCACACACAGATTTAGATGCAAATAACTCAATGCCATCTATTTCATGCTCATCACGTTCAATATTATCTACTAAATCAGATTCATGCTCAATTGATTCAATACTAGTTATAGTGTATGCTAAAATTTCTATTCTAATTGTTGCATGTCTAAGTGATTAAGCATTAAATTAGAAGGTGTAGAATCACTCCCCTTTTGAGCTACGAAAACTCCATTGGATATCATCGTTGATGATGATGAAAGTGTACTAGGGGAAGTGGTGTGTTGCATGAACTATGGTGCTCGTGGAGTGGCTTCTCCCTTCCATGCACTCGTGTCTCCATTTTCTGAGGATGTTGAACTCGTGATTCCAATGCCTTTAACATGTTCCAAAGCTTTTCCACATCGGTAAGTGGTGGTGGAGTGTTTTGAGACTCTAGTGTTTCCACGCGCTTAGACATACTTCTCACGGATTCCGACATTTGCTTCAAAAGGCTCATCACTTCTGGATACCTTGGTTCACTACCTTGTAACTTGCTTGGACTATTAGACCTGGACATGATCAAAAACTCACAAACAAACAAACTAGTTAAATTAGACAAAAACAAAAACTTCTCACAAGTGTTTCATCTCACTCTCACACTCAAGTTGTGTTGGTCACAAGCTATTTGATGCAATTGACTTGGATGGATTAAAACTCCTTCTAATATCAATTCCTTAGCTCAACTAGCACACTCCTTGGCTTGAATAAGGGTGATACACGGCTGGTTGAAGGTTCACAACAGAAAACGTCAAGATAGACACTAAGAAGCTGAAATAAGACTCAAGACTCAACTAGTATGGCTTGCAAGCAATGTTAACTAGCTAAATCACACAAAATACTCAAAAAAGACACAAGACTCAAAGAAAGATGCAAGAGGCTGATATGGACTCTAAAAGATGGTAAACTCAAGATATGATAGAATTAGAATGAAACAAGGAAGATAGACACACAAGAGACTAAGAAGAGAGCTTTACTTACCTTGTACTTATGCAATGGAGAGAGAGATGGCCGGCTGTGGTGTTTAACGTTGGTTTTAGGTAATGGTGGTGGAAAAGAAATTAGGTAGGTAACTCTTGTTTGTAGTCTCAATGATCCTTTCACAATCAGATTGCAAAAACACTTGTTTTTCTAGCTTCTACACAACTTAGGTTAGTATAGAATATGATATGATATGTAGGATGATGAAAATATATGAGAAAATGTTTCTTTTTCTTTGTTTTTTTTTTCTTTTCTTTTGTGGTCCTTGGCTGAGTTTTTTTTGGAAGAGGAGAGAGAGAAATAAAATAAAAAATTGTAAAGAAAAATAAAGATAACTAACTAGAAGTATTCTTTTGTTGTTGCTACAAATAAGGAGCTTTTGTGGCCCTCTCCTCTCACTTGCAACGGCTGATGACTAAAGTGAAGAGTGGTCCCCTTCTGCTTCTAAAATTGTGTTTGAACGGTTATTTGGCCAAGGGAAAGTAGCTGGTCGTTTTTGGATGAAGAATGACGATAATGATGATGTAGAATGGCTGGAATGGCAGATGATGGCTTGGCTTCCTCTCTTCTCCAATAAACACAAGAAACAAAGCAAATTAGACTCAAATAGACTCTTACAAAGAAATAAATGACTCAAACAAAGACAAGACTCAAGAAAATTCAAAGAAGATACTCAAACCGTCAATGGTGATGGCTAATTCCGGACACTCAATCAACTAGCTCTGATATCACTTTGATGCGGGATTGAGGCTGCAATGACTAGATCTAGATTGGAGCCCTTCAATGACCTTCCAATTGATGTTTTCCTTTGACAATATGTACGAAATCAGAATGATTTAGAACAAGAAATGGACGTTAATGGAGGCAATGAAAGAAAAAGGAATGGCGTGGAAAATGTAGTAGAGATAGATCCAAAAGAACCGAAAACTCCCTCACTAGAACCTTGATCAGATTGATCAAAACCCAAATAAGATGATGTCTTCAACCCTTCCTTCTATAACCTTACACAAGCCTTCAATGGAGACAAGCACAAGGAGGGACTAGTGTTGACTAGTAGCACCAATCTCTAAGGAGATTAACACACACAAGAACAACCTAGCAAGGATTCACAACGATTCAATCAATGGCTCACTTTATTGATTGAATTTTCTGAATAAGAACACAAGCTCTCAAAAGAGACGGTTTATCAATTGGCTAAAATCTATCTAATCAGGAAAGAAGCTAAGGGAGGCTTTTTATATACCTAGAAAGCCTCCTATCTAAAAAAAGGAATAACATTTGTCAAAAAAGACAATAAAACAAATAAAACAACTAAAACAATTAAAAATAACCCTTAAATGTTTTGAGCCTAAAGGTTATAAAAAGTCTTGTATTTTATACCAATAGATGATATAAAATACAATAGAAGCTCCAAAAGCCTCAAATATTCCATTTCTTGCAATTCCCGGACAAGTGTCTCTTCCTTGCTCTTGCATGGCTCCAGTTCACGTCTTCCTTGCTCTTACTTACCAATAGATCACCAATGGCCTCCTTAGGAGCTAAAGACACCAACAAGTTGGGCGCTTCATCTTGTATTGCTCTTGTACTCGTTTTAGTGATGCTTTCCCAAGTTATACGAACTTGAGGGCTTGTAGGGCATGTCAAGGATGGTCCCACATCACTAGTCCTAATTTAATCACTTAAATTAGCCCGAGATTTGGAAAGTAATCACGATCTTCCTTCTCTAGCTCTTTCTCCAACAAATCTACCCAATCTTGTTCATTTTCACGTGGACATGGCCTGACAGATTGTCGATCCAATCCATCTTCATTTCCCTTAAACTCACTATCATTTATGGTCGTCTTAAGCTCTTGATCACGGTTGGCCTAAATATCAGTATCATATCTGGTTGAGTTACTAGCTTGATCACAGCTGGTATCTTGGTTGTCCAATGTCACACTTTGATCCTCGCTTTCCTTAGTCTCTTCCTCAGAATCTAACCCTTCCTCATACTCGAGTCGTCTCTTCTTTGCAGGCCTCTTCATTCTACATGTTGAGATTAAGCTTCCGGATGCTCCTGCATCACCATGGCTAGACATGCCGGATAGATGGATGGTCTCGCCATCCGAGGGCATATCAAGAAATTTTTTTTAAAGAGAATGCTTTGAAACAATTAAATTTATGGATTAAAACTTATACAAAGCAAGTTAATAACAACATCAATTAAACAAAACAAAAAAGAAAAACTGAAAAAATTAAATGGAAAAAATCCAGGGATGAATTTGTCAAACTAAATTTTGATGCCTCGAGAAACTCGTCTAACTAGTTTGCATTTGGATACATTTTAAAAAACAAATTAGCATCACCTCTAATTACAAAAAAAGGAAGATGAATTGTTGAATCAATTTAAAGGCCAAAGCTTTCGCTCTTCAAAAGGGTCTAGAAAAGGCCGATAGAATTGGTGCCACATCCATTCAGATTGAAGGAGATAATTTAATGCACATTTATTCGATCAAACAAATTTAGAAACCGATGTGAGAGACGGACATGATCATATCAGATATTTCCTCCATGATCTCGGAGTTTATGTATCATAGAGCTCATCACATTTTCAAAGAAATCAACACGGTTGTTGATCGACTTGCACTGCATGGACACTAACAAATCAACAAGGCTAGTTAATCACCAGGTTTGTCTTTGTACTCATCTTCTTTTTTATTGTTGAAAGTTAAGTACAAACAAGGCCTATCTAAAAGGAGGAGAGTAGTTGAGACAACATAATCACATTGAACACTATAATAGTGTTCAAATTGATGTATTATAGATCCACAACGAATCAACAAGGCTAGTTAATCACCATATTAGTCTATGTACTCATATCCTTGTTTATTGTTGAGAGTTAAATAAAACCAACGCCTATCTACAAGTAGGAGATTAGTAGAGAAACCATAATCAAATTGAACACGATAATAGTGTTCAAATTGATGTATTATAAATCCACAACGTATCAACAAGGCTATCTAATCACTAGGTTAGTCTATGTACTCATCCCCTTTTTTATTATTGAGAATTAAGTAAAACCAACGGCTATCTACAAGGAGGAGAGTAGTAGAGACAACATAATAAAATTGCACACTATAATAGTGTTCCAATTGATGTATTATAGATCCACAACGAATTAACAAGGCTATGTAATCACCAGGTTAGTCTATGTACTCATCTCCATGTTTATTGTTGAGAGTTAAGTAAAATCAACGCTTATCTACAAGGAGGAGAGTAGTTCAGACAACATAATCACATTTAACACTAGAATAGTGTTCAAATTGCTGTATTATAGATCCACAACGAATCAACAAAGCTAGTTAATCACTAGGTTAGTTTATGTACTCATCTCCTTGTTTATTGTTGAGAGTTAAGTACAACCAACGCCTATCTACAAGCAGGAGAGTAGTAGAGACAACATAATCACATTGAACACTATAATAGTGTTCAAATTGATTTATTATAGATCCACAACGAATCAACAAGGCTAGTTAATCACCATGTTAATCTATGTACTCATCTCCTCGTTTATTGTTGAGAGTTAAATAAAACCAACGCCAATCTACAAGTAGGAGAGTAGTAGAGACAACATAATCAAGTTGAACACTATAATAGTGTTCAAATTAATGTATTATAGATCCACAACGAATCAACAAGGCTATGTAATCACCAAGTTAGTCTATGTACTAATCTCCTTGTTTATTGTTGAGAGTTAAGTAAAACCAACGTCTATCTACAAGGACGAGAGTAGTTGAGACAACGTAATCACATTGAACACTATAATAGTGTTCAAATTGATGTATAATAGATCCACAACGAATCAACAAGGCTAGTTAATCACCATGTTAGTCTATGTACTCATATCCTTGTTTATTGTTGAGAGTTAAATAAAACCAACGCCTATCTACAAGTAGGAGATTAGTAGAGAAACCATAATCAAATTGAACACGATAATAGTGTTCAAATTGATGTATTATAAATCCACAACGTATCAACAAGGCTATCTAATCACTAGGTTAGTCTATGTACTCATCCCCTTTTTTATTATTGAGAATTAAGTAAAACCAACGGCTATCTACAAGGAGGAGAGTAGTAGAGACAACATAATAAAATTGCACACTATAATAGTGTTCCAATTGATGTATTATAGATCCACAACGAATTAACAAGGCTATGTAATCACCAGGTTAGTCTATGTACTCATCTCCATGTTTATTGTTGAGAGTTAAGTAAAATCAACGCTTATCTACAAGGAGGAGAGTAGTTCAGACAACATAATCACATTTAACACTAGAATAGTGTTCAAATTGCTGTATTATAGATCCACAACGAATCAACAAAGCTAGTTAATCACTAGGTTAGTTTATGTACTCATCTCCTTGTTTATTGTTGAGAGTTAAGTACAATCAACGCCTATCTGCAAGCAGGAGAGTAGTAGAGACAAGATAATCACATTGATCACTATAATAGTGTTCAAATTGATGTATTATAGATCCTCAACGAATCAACAAGACTATGTAATCACTAGGTTAGTCTACGTACTTATCCCCTTTTTTTATGGAGAATTAAGTAAAACTAACGGCTATCTAGAAGGAGGAAAGTAGTAGAGACAACATAATCAAATTGAACACTATAATAGTGTTCAAATTGATGTATAATGGATCCACAACGAATCAGCAAGGCTATGTAATCACCAGGTTAGTCTATGTACTCATCTCCTTGTTTATTGTTGAGAGTTAAGTAAAATCAACGCCCATCTAATCTCCTTGTTTATTGTTGAGAGTTAAGTAAAATCAACGCCCATCTACAAGGAGGAGAGTAGTTGAGACAACATAATCACATTGAACACTATAATAGTGTTCAAATTGTTGTATTATAGATCCACAACGAATGAACAAGGTTAATTAATCACCAGGTTAGTCTATGTACTCATCTCCTTTTTATTGTTGAGAGTTAAGTACAACCAACGCCTATCTACAAGAAGGAAGCAGAAAAGACAACATAATCACATTGAACACTATAATATTATTCAAATTGATGTATTATTGATCCACAACGAATCAACAAGGCAAGTTAATCCCCAAGTTAGTCTATGTACTCATCTCCTTGTTTATTGTTGAGAGTTAAGTTCAACCAACGCTTAACAACAAGGAGGAGAGCAGTAGACGCAACATAATCAAATTGAACACTATAATAGTGTTCAAATTGATGTATTATAGATCTACAACGGATCAACAGGGCTAGTTAATCACCAGGTTAGTCTATGTTCTCATCTCCTTGTTTATTGTGGAGAGTTAAGTAAAACCAACGCCTATCTAAAAGAAGGAATGTAGTAGAGACAAAATATTCACATTGAACACTATAATAGTGTTCAACTTGATGTATTTATAGATCCACAACGAATCAACAAGGCTAGTTAATCACCAGGTTAGTCATTGTACTCATCTCCTTGTTTATTGTTTAGAGTGAAGTACAACCAACAACTATCTACAAGTAGGAGAGTAGTAGAGACAACATAGTCAATGAAGCTCTATTATAGGTTCAAATTGATGTATTATAGATCCACAACAAATCAACAAGGCTAGTAAATCATCAGGTTAGTCTATGTACTCATCTCCTTGTTTATTTTTGAGAGTTAAGTACAACCAACGCATATGTACAAGAAGGAAAGTAGTAAAAACAACATAATTACATTGAATACTATAACAGTATTCAAATTGATCTAAATATAGATCTACAATGAAACAACAAGGCTAGTCAATCACCAGTTTAGTCTATGTACTCTTCTCCTTGTTATTGTTGAGAGTTAAGTACAACCAACACCTATCTACAAGGAGGATAGCAGTACAGACAACATAATCAAATTAAACACTATAATAATCAACAGGTTAGTCTATGTACTCATCTCCTTGTTTATTGATGATAGTTAAGTACAACCAACGCCTATATACAAGGAGGAGAGCAGTAGAGGCAACATAGTGAATGCAGCTCTATAATAGTGTTCAAATTAATGTATTAAAGATCCACAACGAATCAACAAGGCTAGTTAATCATAGGTTAGTCTATGTACTCATCTCCTTGTTTATTGTCCAGAGTTAAATACAACCAACACCAATCTACAAGGAGGAAGCAGTAGAGGCAGCACTATAATAGTGTTCAAATGTGATTACTTAATCACCAGGTTAGTCATTGTACTCATCTCCTTGTTTATTGTTTAGAGGGAAGTACAACCAACAACTATCTACAAGGAGGAGAGTAGTAGAGACAACATAGTCAATGAAGCTCTATTATAGTGTTCAAATTGATGTATTATATATCAACAACAAATCAACAAGGCTAGTAAATCACCACGTTAGTCTATGTACTCATCTCCCTGTTTATTGTTGAGAGTTAAGTACAACCAACGCCTAGGTACAAGAAGGAAAGTAGTAGAAACAACATAATCACATTGAATGCTATAACAGTGTTCAAATTGATCTAAATCTAGATCTACAATGAAACAACGAGGCTAGTTAATCACCAGTTTAGTCTATGTACTCATCTCCTTGTTTATTGTTGTGATTATGTTGTCTCAACTACTCTCCTCCTTGTAGATAGGCGTTGATTTTACTTAACTCTCAACAATAAACAAGGCTAGTAAATCACCAGGTTAGTCTATGTACTTATCTCCTTGTTTATTGTTGAGAGTTAAGTACAACCAACGCCTATGTACAAGAAGGAAAGTAGTAGAAACAACATAATCACATTGAATACTATAACAGTGTTCAAATTGATCTAAATATAGATCTACAATGAAACAACAAGGCTAGTTAATCACCAGTTTAGTCTAAGTACTCATCTCCTTATTTATTGTTGAGAGTTAAGTACAACCAACACCTATCTACAAGGAGGATAGCAGTACAAACAACATAATTAAATTAAACACTATAATAATGTTCAAATTGATGTATTATAAATCCACAACGAATCATCAAGGCTAGTTAATCAACAAGTTAGTCTATGTACTCATCTCCTTCTTTATTGATGAGAGTTAAGTACAACCAACGCCTATCTACAAGGAGGAGAGCAGTAGAGACAACATAGTGAATGAAGCTCTATAATAGTGTTCAAATTAATGTATCAAAGATCCACAACGAATCAACAAGGCTAGTTAATCATAGGTTAGTCTATGTACTATCTCCTTGTTTATTGTCCAGAGTTAAGTACAACCAACACCCATCTACAAGGAGGAAGCAGTAGAGGCAACAAAATCAAATGGAACACTATAATAGTGTTCAAATTGATATATTATAGATCCACTACGAATCAACAAGGCTATTTAATCACCAGGTTAGTTTATGTAGCCAACGCCTATCTATAAGGAGGAGAGCAGTAGAGGACACATAATCACAATGACTACTATAATAGTGTTCAAATTGATGTATTATGGATCCACAACAAATCAACTACGTTAGTAAATCACCACGTTAGTCTATGTACTCATCTCCTTGTTTATTGTTGAGTGTTAAGTACAACCAACGCCTATCTATAAGGAGGAGAGCAGTAGTGACAACATAATCAAATTGAACACTATAATAGTGTTTAAATTGATGTATTATAAATCCACAACAAATCAACAAGGCTAGTAAATCACCACGTTAGTATATGTACTCATCTCCTTTTTTATTGTTGAGTGTTAAGTACAAAATACTCCTATGTACAAGAAGGAAAGTAGTAGAAACAACATAATCACATTGAACACTATAATACTGTTCAAATTAATGTATTATAGATTCACAACGAATCAACAAGGCAAGTTAATCCCCACGTTAGTCTATGTACTCATCTCCTTGTTTTTTGTTGAGAGTTAAGTACAACCAACGCTTATCTACAAGGAGGAGAGCAGTAGAAGCAACATAATCAAATTGAACACTATAATAGTGTTCAAATTGATGATTTACAGATCTACAACGGATCAACAAGGTTAGTTAATCACCATGTTAGTCTATGTACTCATCTCTTTGTTTATTGTCGAGAGTTAAGTAAAACCAACGCCTATCTACAAGGAGGAGAGTAGTTGAGACAACATAATCACATTGAACACTATAATAGTGTTTAATTTGATGTATTATAGATCCACAACGAATCAAAAAGGCTAGTTAATCACCATGTTAATCTATGTACTCATCTCCTTGTTTATTGTTGAGAGTTAAATAAAACTAACAGCTATCTACAAGGAGGAGAGTAGTAGAGACAACATAATCAAATTGAACACTATAATAGTGATCAAATTGATGTATTATGGATTCACAACGAATCAACAAGGCTGTGTCATCACCAAGTTAGTCTATGTACTCATCTCCTTGTTTATTGTTGTGAGTTAAGTACAATCAACGCCTATCTACAAGGAGGAGAGTAGTTGTGACAACCTAATCACATTAAACACTAAAATAGTGTTCAAATTGTTGTACTATAGATCCACAACGAATCAACAAGGCTAATTAATCACCAGGTTAGTCTATGTACTCATCTCCTTTATATTGTTGAGAGTTTAGTACAACCAACGCCTATCTACAAGAAGGAGAGCAGTAGAGACAACATAATAAAATTGAACACTATAATAGTGTTCAAATTGATGTATTATAAATCCACAACGTATCAACAGGGCTATCTAATCACTAGGTTACTCTATGTACTCATCCCCTTTTGTATTATTGAGAATTAAGTAAAACCAACGGCTATCTACAAGGAGGAGAGTACTAGAGACAACATAATCAAATTACACACTATAATAGTGTTCAAATTGATGTATTATAGATCCACAACGAAGTAACAAGGCTATGTAATCACCAGGTTAGTCTATGTACTCATCTCCATGTTTATTGTTGAGAGTTAAGTAAAATCAACGCTTATCTACAAGGAGGAGAGTAGTTCAGACAACATAATCACATTTAACACTAGAATAGTGTTCAAATTACTGTATTATAGATCCACAACGAATCAACAAAGCTAATTAATCACTAGGTTAGTTTATGTACTCATCTCCTTGTTTATTGTTGAGAGTTAAGTACAACCAACGCCTATCTACAAGCAGGAGAGTAGTAGAGACAACATAATCACATTGAACACTATAATAGTGTTCAAATTGATGTATTATAGATCCACAACGAATCAACAAGGCTAGTTAATCACCATGTTAATCTATGTACTCATCTCCTCGTTTATTGTTAAGAGTTAAATAAAACCAACGCCAATCTACAAGTAGGAGAGTAGTACAGACAACATAATCAAATTGAACACTATAATACTGTTCATATTGATGTATTATAGAACCACAACGAATCAACAAGGCTATGTAATCACCAGGTTAGTCTATGTACTCATCTCCTTGTTTATTGTTGAGAGTTAATTAAAACCAACGTCTATCTACAAGGAGGAGAGTAGTTGAGACAACATAATAACATTGAACACTATAATAGTGTTCAAATTGATGTATTATAGATCCACAACGAATCAACAAGGCTAGTTAATCACCATGTTAGTCTATGTACTCATCTCATTGTTTATTGTTGGGAGTTAAATAAAACCAACGCCTATCTACAAGTAGGAGAGTAGTAGAGACATCATAATCAAATTGAACACTATAATAGTGTTCAAATTGATGTATTATAGATCCACAACGAATCAACAAGGCTATGTAATCACTAGGTTAGTCTATGTACTCATCCCCTTTTTTTTTATTGAGAATTAAGTAAAATTAACGGCTATCTACAAGGAGGAGAGTAGTAGAGACAACATAATCAAATTGAACACTATAATAGTGTTCAAATTGATGTATTATAGATCCACAACGAATCAACAAGGCTATGTAATCACCAGGTTAGTCAATGTACTCATCTCCTTGTTTATTGTTGAGAGTTAAGTAAAATCAACGCTTATCTACAAGGAGGAGAGTAGTTGAGACAACATAATCACATTAAACACTATAATAGTGTTCAAATTGTTGTATTATAGATCCACAACGAATCAATAAGGCTATCTCATCACTAGGTTAGTCTATGTACTCATCCCCTTTTTTTTATTGAGAATTAAGTAAAATTAACGGTTATCTACACGGAGGAGAGTAGTAGAGACAACATAATCAAATTGAACACTATAATAGTGTTCAAATTGATGTATTATGGATCCACAACGAATCAGCAAGGCTATGTCATCACCAGGTTAGTCTATGTACTCATCTCCTTGTTTATTGTTGAGAGTTAAGTAAAATCAACGCCTATCTACAAGGAGGACAGTAGTTGATACAACATAATCACATTGAACACTATAATAGTGTTCAAATTGTTGTATTATAGATCCAAAACGAATCAACAAGGCTAATTAATCACCTAGGTTAGTCTATGTACTCATCTCCTTTTTATTGTTAAGAGTTAAGTACAACCAACGCCTATCTACAAGAAGGAAGCAGAAAAGACAACATAATCACATTGAACACTATAATATTATTCAAATTGATGTATTATTGATCCACAACGAATCAACAAGGCAAGTTAATCCCTAAGTTAGTCTATGTACTCATCTCCTTGTTTATTATTGAGAGTTAAGTTCAACCAACGCTTAACAACAAGGAGGAGAGCAGTAGACGCAACATAATCAAATTGAACATATAATAGTGTTCAAATTGATGTATTATAGATCTACAACGGATCAACAAGGCTAGTTAATCACCAGGTTAGTCTATGTTCTCATCTCCTTGTTTATTGTTGAGAGTTAAATAAAACCAACGCCTATCTAAAAGAAGGAATGTAGTAGAGACAAAATATTCACATTGAACACTATAATAGTGTTCAACTTGATGTATTTATAGATCCAAAACGAATCAACAAGGCTAGTTAATCACCAGGTTAGTCATTGTACTCATCTCCTTGTTTATTGTTTAGAGTGAAGTACAACCAACAACTATCTACAAGGAGGAGAGTAGTAGAGACAACATAGTCAATGAAGCTCTATTATAGTGTTCAAATTGATATATTATAGATCCACAACAAATCAACAAGGCTAGTAAATGATCAGGTTAGTCTATGTACTCAACTCCTTGTTTATTGTTGAGAGTTAAGTACAACCAACGCATATGTACAAGAAGAAAAGTAGTAAAAACAACATAATTACATTGAATACTATAACAGTGTTCAAATTGATCTAAATATAAATCTAGAATGAAACAACAAGGCTAGTTAATCACCAGTTTAGTCTATGTACTCATCTCCTTGTTATTGTGGAGAGTTAAGTACAACCAACACCTATCTACAAGGAGGATAGCAGTACAGACAACATAATCAAATTAAACACTATAATAATGTTCAAATTGATGTATTATAAATCCACAACGAATCAACAAGGCTAGTTAATCAACAGGTTAGTCTATGTACTCATCTCCTTGTTTATTGATGAGAGTTAAGTACAACCAACGCCTACATACAAGGAGGAGAGCAGTAGAGACAACATAGTGAATGCAGCTCTATAATAGTGTTCAAATTAATGTATTAAAGATCCACAACGAATCAACAAGGCTAGTTAATCATAGGTTAGTCTATGTACTCATCTCCTTGTTTATTGTCCAGATTTAAGTACAACCAACACCCATCTACAAGGAGGAAGCAGTAGAGGCAACATAATCAAATGGAACACTATAATAGTGTTCAAATTGATATATTATAGATCCACTACGAATCAACAAGGCTATTTAATCACCCGGTTAGTTTATGTACTCATCTCCTTGTTTATTGTTGAAAGTTAAGTTCAACCAACGCCTATCTATAAGGAGGAGAGCAGTAGAGGACACATAATCACAATGACTACTATAATAGTGTTCAAATTGATGTATTATAGATCCACAACAAATCAACTAGGTTAGTGAATCACCACGTTAACTCATCTCCTTGTTTATTATTGAGTGTTAAGTACAACCAACGCCTATCTACAAGGAGGAGAGCAGTAGTGACAACATAATCAAATTGAACACTATAATAGTGTTCAAATTGATGTATTATAGATCCACAACGAATCAACAAGTATAGATAATCACCAGGTTAGTCTATGTACTCATCACCTTGTTTATTGTTCAGAGTTAATTACAACCAACATCTATCTGTAAGTAGGAAGCAGTGGAGGCAACATAATCAAATGGAACACTATAATAGTGTTCAAATTGATGTATTATAGATCCACAACGAATCAGTAAGCCTATTTAATCACTAGGTTAGTCTATGTACTCATCTCCTTGTTTATTGTTGAAAGTTAAGTACAACCAACGTCTATCTACAAGGAGGAAAGAAGTAGAGGACACATAATCAAGTGACTACTATAATAGTGTTCAAATTGATGTATTATAAATCTACAACAAATCAAAAGTGCTAGTAAATAACCAGGTTAGTCTATGTACTCATCTCCTTGTTTATTGTTTAGAGTTTAATACAATCAACGCCTATGTACAAGAAGTAAAGTAGTAGAAACAACATAATCACATTGAATACTATAACAGTGTTCAAATTGATCTAAATATAGATCCACAATGAAACAACAAGGCTAGTTAATCACCACGTAAGTCTATGTACTCATCTCCTTGTTTATTGTTGAGAGTTAAGTACAACCAACGCCCATCTACAAGGAGGAGAGCAGTAGAGAAAACATAATCAAATTGAACACTATAATAGTGTTCAAATTGATGTATTATAGATCCGCAACGAATCAACAAAGCTATTTAATCACCATGTTAGTCTATGTACTCATCTCCTTGTTTATTGATCAGAGTTAAATAAAACCAACGCCTATCTACAAGTAGGAGAGTAGTAGAGACAACATAATCAAATTGAACACTATAATAGTGTTCAAATTGATGTATTATAGATCCACAACGAATCAACAAGGCTATGTAATCACCAGGTTAGTCTATGTACTCATCACCTTGTTTATTGTTCAGAGTTAAGTACAACCAACATCTATCTGTAAGTAGGAAGCAGTGGAGGCAACATAATCAAATGGAACACTATAATAGTGTTCAAATTGATGTATTATAGATCCACAACGAATCAGTAAGCCTATTTAATCACTAGGTTAGTCTATGTACTCATCTCCTTGTTTATTGTTGAAAGTTAAGTACAACCAACGTCTATCTACAAGGAGGAAAGCAGTAGAGGACACATAATCAAGTGACTACTATAATAGTGTTCAAATTGATGTATTATAAATCTACACCAAATCAAAAGTGCTAGTAAATAACCAGGTTAGTCTATGTACTCATCTCCTTGTTTATTGTTTAGAGTTTAATACAATCAACGCCTATGTACAAGAAGTAAAGTAGTAGAAACAACATAATCACATTGAATACTATAACAGTGTTCAAATTGATCTAAATATAGATCCACAATGAAACAACAAGGCTAGTTAATCACCACGTAAGTCTATGTACTCATCTCCTTGTTTATTATTGAGAGTTAAGTACAACCAACGCCTATCTACAAGGAGGAGAGCAGTAGAGAAAACATAATCAAATTGAACACTATAATAGTGTTCAAATTGATGTATTATAGATCCGCAACGAATCAACAAAGCTATTTAATCACCATGTTAGTCTATGTACTCATCTCCTTGTTTATTGATCAGAGTTAAATAAAACCAACGCCTATCTACAAGTAGGAGAGTAGTAGAGACAACATAATCAAATTGAACACTATAATAGTGTTCAAATTGATGTATTATAGATCCACAACGAATCAACAAGGCTATGTAATCACCAGGTTAGTCTATGTACTCATCTCCTTGTTTATTATTGAGGATTAAGTAAAACCAACACCTATCTACAAGGAGTTGAGAAGTAGGGACAACATAATCAAATTGAACACTATAATACTGTTCATATTGATGTATTATAGATCCACAACGAATCAACAAGGCTATGTAATCACCAGGTTAGTCTATGTACTCATCTCCTTGTTTATTGTTGAGAGTTAAATAAAACCAACGTCTATCTACAAGGAGGAGAGTAGTTGAGACATCATAATAACATTGAACACTATAATAGTGTTCAAATTGATGTATTATAGATCCACAACGAATCAACAAGCCTAGTTAATCACCATGTTAGTCTATGTACTCATCTCTTTGTTTATTGTTGGGAGTTAAATAAAACCAACGCCTATCTACAAGTAGGAGAGTAGTAGAGACATCATAATCAAATTGAACACTATAATAGTGTTCAAATTGATGTATTATAGATCCACAACGAATCAACAAGGCTATGTAATCACTAGGTTAGTCTATGTACTCATCCCCTTTTTTTTATTGAGAATTAAGTAAAATTAACGGCTATCTACAAGGAGGAGAGTAGTAGAGACAACATAATCAAATTGAACACTATAATAGTGTTCAAATTGATGTATTATAGATCTACAACGAATCAACAAGGCTATGTAATCACCAGGTTAGTCAATGTACTCATCTCCTTGTTTATTGTTGAGAGTTAAGTAAAATCAACGCTTATCTACAAGGAGGAGAGTAGTTGAGACAACATAATCACATTAAACACTATAATAGTGTTCAAATTGTTGTATTATAGATCCACAACGAATCAATAAGGCTATCTCATCACTAGGTTAGTCTATGTACTCATCCCCTTTTTTTTATTGAGAATTAAGTAAAATTAACGGTTATCTACACGGAGGAGAGTAGTAGAGACAACATAATCACATTAAACACTATAATAGTGTTCAAATTGTTGTATTATAGATCCACAACGAATCAATAAGGCTATCTCATCACTAGGTTAGTCTATGTACTCATCCCCTTTTTTTTTATTGAGAATTAAGTAAAATTAACGGTTATCTACACGGAGGAGAGTAGTAGAGACAACATAATCAAATTGAACACTATAATAGTGTTCAAATTGATGTATTATGGATCCACAACGAATCAGCAAGGCTATGTCATCACCAGGTTAGTCTATGTACTCATCTCGTTGTTTATTGTTGAGAGTTAAGTAAAATCAACGCCTATCTACAAGGAGGACAGTAGTTGATACAACATAATCACATTGAACACTATAATAGTGTTCAAATTGTTGTATTATAGATCCAAAACGAATCAACAAGGCTAATTAATCACCAGGTTAGTCTATGTACTCATCTCCTTTTTATTGTTAAGAGTTAAGTACAACCAACGCCTATCTACAAGAAGGAGAGCAGTAAAGACAACATAATCACATTGAACATATAATATTATTCAAATTGATGTATTATTGATCCACAACGAATCAACAAGGCAAGTTAATCCCCAAGTTAGTCTATGTACTCATCTCCTTGTTTATTATTGAGAGTTAAGTTCAAACCAACGCTTAACAACAAGGAGGAGAGCAGTAGACGCAACATAAATCAAATTGAACATATAATAGTGTTCAAATTGATGTATTATAGATCTACAACGGATCAACAAGGCTAGTTAATCACCAGGTTAGTCTATGTTCTAATCTCCTTGTTTATTGTTGAGAGTTAAATAAAACCAACGCCTATCTAAAAGAAGGAATGTAGTAGAGACAAAATATTCACATTGAACACTATAATAGTGTTCAACTTGATGTATTTATAGATCCACAACGAATCAACAAGGCTAGTTAATCACCAGGTTAGTCATTGTACTCATCTCCTTGTTTATTGTTTAGAGTGAAGTACAACCAACAACTATCTACAAGGAGGAGAGTAGTAGAGACAACATAGTCAATGAAGCTCTATTATAGTGTTCAAATTGGATATATTATAGATCCACAACAAATCAACAAGGCTAGTAAATGATCAGGTTAGTCTATGTACTCAACTCCTTGTTTATTGGTTGAGAGTTAAGTACAACCAACGCATATGTACAAGAAGGAAAGTAGGTAAAAACAACATAATTACATTGAATACTATAACAGTGTTCAAATTGATCTAAAATATAAATCTACAATGAAACAACAAGGCTAGTTAATCACCAGTTTAGTCTATGTACTCATCTCCTTGTTATTGTGGAGAGTTAAGTACAACCAACACCTATCTACAAGGAGGATAGCAAGTACAGACAACATAATCAAATTAAACACTATAATAATGTTCAAATTGATGTATTATAAATCCACAACGAATCAACAAGGCTAGTTAATCAACAGGTTAGTCTATGTACTCATCTCCTTGTTTATTGATGAGAGTTAAGTACAACCAACGCCTACATACAAGGAGGAGAGCAGTAGAGATAACATAGTGAATGCAGCTCTATAATAGTGTTCAAATTAATGTATTAAAGATCCACAACGAATCAACAAGGCTAAGTTAATCATAGGTTAGTCTATGTACTCATCTCCTTGTTTATATTGTCCAGATTAAGTACAACCAACACCCATCTACAAGGACGAAGCAGTAGAGGCAACAATAATCAAATGGAACACTATAATAGTGTTCAAATTGATATATTATAGATCCACTACGAATCAACAAGGCTATTTAATCACCCGGTTAGTTTATGTACTCATCTCCTTGTTTATTGTTGAAAGTTAAGTTCAACCAACGCCTATCTATAAGGAGGAGAGCAGTAGAAGGAACACATTAATTCACAATGACTACTATAATAGTGTTCAAATTGATGTATTATAGGATCCACAACAAATCAACTAGGTTAGTGAATCACCACGTTAACTATTATCATCTCCTTGTTTATTATTGAGTGTTAAGTACAACCAACGCCCTATCTACAAGGAGGAGAGCAGTAGTGACAACATAATCAAATTGAACACTATAATAGTGTTCAAATTGATGTATTATAGATCCACAACGAATCAACAAGTATAGATAATCACCAGGTTAGTCTATGTACTCATCACCTTGTTTATTGTTCAGAGGTTAATTACAACCAACAATACTATCTGTACAGTAAGGAAGCAGTGGAGGCAACATAATCAAATGGAACACTATAATAGTGTTCAAATTGATGTATTATAGATCCACAACCGAATCAGTAAGCCTAATTTAATCACTAGGTTAGTCTATGTACTCATCTCCTTGTTTATTGTTGAGAGTTAAGTACAACCAACGTCTATCTACAAGGAGGAAAGCAGTAGAGGACAACATAATCAAGTGACTACTATAATAGTGTTCAAATGATGTATATAAATCTACAACAAATCAACAAGTGCTAGTAAATAACCAGGTTAGTCTATGTACTCATCTCCTTTGTTTATTGTTTAGAGTTTAATACAATCCAACGCCTATGTACAAGGAGAGTAAAGTAGTAGAAACAACATAATCACATTGAATACTATAACAGTGTTCAAATTGATGCTAAATTATAGATCCACAATGAAACAACAAGGCCTAGTTAATCACCACGTTAAGTCTATGTACTCATCTCCTTGTTTATTATTGAAGAGTTAAGTTACAACCAACGCCTATCTACAAGGAGGAGAGCAGTAGAGAAAACATAATCAAATTGAACACTATAATAGTGTTCAAATTGATGTATTATAGATCCACAACGAATCAACAAAGCTATTTAATCACCATGTTAGTCTATGTACTCATCTCCTTGTTTATTGTATCAGAGTTAAATAAAACCAAACGCCTATCTACAAGTAGGAGAGTAGTAGAGACAACATAATCAAATTGAACACTATAATAGTGTTCAAATTGATGTATTATAGATCCACAACGAATCAACAAGGCTATGTAATCACCAGGTTAGTCTATGTACTCATCTCCTTGTTTATTGTTGAGAGTTAAGTAACAACCAACACCTATCTACAAGGAAGTTGAAGCAGTAGAGGACAACATAATCAAATTGAACACTATAATAGTGTTCAAATTGATATATTATAGATCAACAACGAAATCAACACGGCTAGTTAATCACAAGTTTAGTCTATGTACTCATCTCCTTATTTTTTGTTGAGAAGTTAAGTAACAACCAACGCTATCTACAAGGAGGAAGAGTAGTTAGAGACAACATAATAACATTGAACACTATAATCAGTGTTCAAATTGATGTAATTATAGATCCACAACGAAATCAACAAGTCATGTTAATCACCATGTTAGTCTACTGTACTCATCTCCTTTGTTTATATGTTGAGAGTTTAAAGTACAAACCAACGCCTATCTACAAGGAGGAGAGTTAGTAGAGACAACATAATCAAATTGAACACTATAATAGTGTTCAAATTGATGTATTATAAGATCCACAACGAATCAACAAGGCTAGTTAATCAAGTTTTATGTACTCATCTCCTTATTTTTTGTTGAGAGTTTAGTAGAACCAACGCCTATCTACAGAAAGAGAGTAGTAGAGACACCATAGTCAATGAAGCTCTATAATAGTGTTCAAAATGATGTATAATAGATCGACAACGAATAAACAACGCTAGTTAATCACCTCTATGTACTCACAGAGTTAAATAAAACCAACCCTATCTACAAGGAGGAGAGTAGTAGAGACAACATAATCAAATTGAAAACTATAATGTTCAAATTTATGTATTATAAATCCACAACGAATCAACAAGGCTATGTAATCACCAGGTTAGTCTATGTACTCATCTCCTTGTTTTTTGTTGAGAGTTAAGTAAAACCAACGCTTATCTACAAGGAGGAGAGTAGTTGAGACAACATAATAAATTGAACACTATAATAGTGTTCAAATTGATGTATTATAGATCCACAACGAATCAACAAGGCTAGTTAATCACCAGGTTAGTCTATGTACTCATCTCCTTGTTTATTGTTGAGAGTTAAGTACAACCAACGCCTATCTACAAGAGGAGAGTAGTAGAGACAACATAATCAAATTGAACACTATAATAGTGTTTCAAATTGATGTATTATAGATCCACAACGAATCAACAAGGCTATGTAATCACAGGTTAGTCTATGTACTCATCCTTGTTTATTGTTGAGAGTTAAGTACAAACAACGTCTATCTACAAGGAGGAGAGTAGTAAAGACCCCATACTCAAATTGAACTCTATAATAGTGTTCAATTTGATGTATTATAGATCCACAACGAATCAACAAGGCTTATGTAATCACAAGGTTAGTCTATGTACTCATCTCCTTGTTTATTGTGAGAGTTAAGTACAAACAACGTCTATCTACAAAGAGAGGAGAACAAGTAGTGAGACCAACATAATCACATGTGAACACTATAATAGTGTTCAAATTGGATGTATTATAGATCCACAACGAATCAAAAAGGCTATCTATCACCTAGGTTAGTCTATGTACTCATCCCCTTTTTTTATTGAGAATTAAGTAAAATTAACGCTATCTACAAGGAGGAGAGTAGTAGAGACAACATAATCAAATTGAACACTATAATAGTGTTCAAATTGATGTATTATAGATCCACAACGAATCAACAAGGCTATGTAATCACCAGGTTAGTCTATGTACTCATCTCCTTGTTTATTGTTGAGAGTTAAGTAAAAATCAACGCCTATCTACAAGAGGAGAGTAGTTGAGACAACATAATCATTGAACACTATAATAGTTTCAAATTGTGTATTATAGATCCAAACGAATCAACAAGGCTAGTTAATCACCAGGTTAGTCTATGTACTCATCTCCTTTTTATTGTTGAGAGTTAAGTACAACCAACGCCTATCTACAAGAGGAAGAGTAGAGACAACATAATCAATTGAACACTATAATAGTGTTCAAATTGATGTATTATAGATCCACAACGAATCAACAAGGCTAGTTAATCACCAGTTAGTCTATGTACTCATCTCCTTGTTTATTATTGAGAGTTAAGTACAACCAACGCCTATCTACAAGGAGGAGAGCAGTAGAGCAACATAATCAAATTGAACACTATAATAGTGTTCAAATTGATGTATTATAGATCACAACGAATCAACAAGGCTAGTTAATCACCAGGTTAGTCTATGTACTCATCTCCTTGTTTATTGTTGAGAGTTAAGTAAAACCAACGCCTATCTACAAGAGGAGAGTAGTAGAGACAATAATCAATTGAACACTATAATAGTGTTCAAATTGATGTATTATAGATCCACAACGAATCAACAAGGCTAGTTAATCACCAGGTTAGTCATGTACTCATCTCCTTGTTTATTGTTTAGAGTTAAGTAAACCAACAACTATCTACAAGAGGGAGAGTAGTAGAGACAACATAATCAATTGAACACTATAATAGTGTTCAAATTGATGTATTATAGATCCACAACGAATCAACAAGGCTAGTTAATCACCAGGTTAGTCTATGTACTCATCTCCTTGTTTATTGTGAGAGTTAAGTACAACCAACCTATCTACAGTAGAACAACATAATTAATTGAACACTATAATAGTGTTCAAATTGATCATCACAATAAGGCTAGTTAATCACCAGTTAGTCTATGTACTCATCTCCTTGTTATTGTTGAGAGTTAAGTAACACCTATCTACAAGGAGGAGAGTAGAGACAACATAATCAAATTGAACACTATAATAGTGTTCAAATTGATGTATTATAGATCCACAACGAATCAACAAGGCTAGTTAATTAACAGGTTAGTCTATGTACTCATCTTGTTGTTTATTGTTGAGAGTTAAGTACAACCAACTCCTATCAACAAGGAGGAGAGCAGTAGAGACAACATAATACCTATAATAGTGTTCAAATTGATGTATTATAGATCCACAACGAATCAACAAGGCTAGTTAATCATAGGTTAGTCTATGTACTCATCTCCTTTTTATTGAGATTTAAGTACAACAACGCCATCTACAAGGAGGAAGAGTAGAGACAACATAATCAAATTGAACACTATAATAGTGTTCAAATTGATGTATTATAGATCCACAACGAATCAACAAGGCTATTAATCACCGGTTAGTCTATGTACTCATCTCCTTTTATTGTTGAGAGTTAAGTACAACCAACGCCTATCTACAAGGAGGAGAAGTAGAGACACATAATCACAATGAACACTATAATAGTGTTCAAATTGATGTATTATAGATCCACAACAAATCAACAAGGCTAGTAATCACCAGTTAACTCATCTCCTTGTTTATTTGAGTTAAGTACAACCAACGCCTATCTACAAAGGAGAGCAGTAGAGACAACATAATCAAATTGAACACTATAATAGTGTTCAAATTGATGTATTATAGATCCACAACGAATCAACAAATAGTAATCACCAGGTTAGTCTATGTACTCATCTCCTTGTTTATTGTTAGAGTTAATACAACCAACATCTATCTAAGGGAAGCAGTAGAGACAACATAATCAAAATGAACACTATAATAGTGTTCAAATTGATGTATTATAGATCCACAACGAATCACAAGGCTATTTAATCACCAGGTTAGTCTATGTACTCATCTCCTTGTTTATTGTTGAGAGTTAAGTACAACCAACGCCTATCTACAAGGAGGAGAGTAGTAGAGACAACATAATCAATTGAACACTATAATAGTGTTCAAATTGATGTATTATAGATCCACAACGAATCAACAAGGCTAGTAAATCACCAGGTTAGTCTATGTACTCATCTCCTTGTTTATTGTTGAGAGTTAAGTACAACCAACGCCTATCTACAAGGAGGAGAGTAGTAGAGACAACATAATCACATTGAACACTATAATAGTGTTCAAATTGATGTATTATAGATCCACAACGAATCAACAAGGCTAGTTAATCACCAGTTAGTCTATGTACTCATCTCCTTGTTTATTGTTGAGAGTTAAGTACAACCAACGCCTATCTACAAGGAGGAGAGCAGTAGAGACAACATAATCAAATTGAACACTATAATAGTGTTCAAATTGATGTATTATAGATCCACAACGAATCAACAAGGCTATTTAATCACCAGTTAGTCTATGTACTCATCTCCTTGTTTATTTGAGAGTTAAGTAAAACCAACGCCTATCTACAAAGAGGAGAGTAGTAGAGACAACATAATCAATTGAACACTATAATAGTGTTCAAATTGATGTATTATAGATCCACAACGAATCAACAAGGCTATAATCACCAGGTTAGTCTATGTACTCATCCCTTGTTTTATTGTTGAGAGTTAAGTACAACCAACCTATCTACAAGAGGAGAGCAGTAGAGGCAACATAATCAAATTGAACACTATAATAGTGTTCAAATTGATGTATTATAGATCCACAACGAATCAACAAGGCTATTTAATCCAGGTTAGTCTATGTACTCATCTCCTTGTATTGTTGAGAGTTAAGTACAACCAACCTATCTACAAGGAGGAGAGCAGTAGAGACACATAATCAATTGAACACTATAGTGTTCAAATTGATGTATTATAGATCCACAACGAATCAACAAGGCTATAATCACCAGGTTAGTCTATGTACTCATCTCCTTGTTTATTGTTGAGAGTTAAGTACAACAACGCCTATCTACAAGAGAGAGTAGTAGAGACAACATAATCAATTGAACACTATAATAGTGTTCAAATTGATGTATTATAGATCCACAACGAATCAACAAGGCTAGTTAATCACCAGGTTAGTCTATGTACTCATCTCCTTGTTTATTGTTGAGAGTTAAGTACAACAACGCCTATCTACAAGGAGGAGAGTAGTAGAGACAACATAATCAAATTGAACACTATAATAGTGTTCAAATTGATGTATTATAGATCCACAACGAATCAACAAGGCTAGTTAATCACCAGGTTAGTCTATGTACTCATCTCCTTGTTTATTGTTGAGAGTTAAGTAAAACCAACGCCTATCTACAAGAGGAGAGTAGTAGAGACAACATAATCAAATTGAACACTATAATAGTGTTCAAATTGATGTATTATAGATCCACAACGAATCAACAAGGCTATGTAATCACCAGGTTAGTCTATGTACTCGTCTCCTTTTTTTATTGAGATTAAGTAAACCAACGCCTATCTACAAGGAGGAGAAGTAGACAACATAATCAAATTGAACACTATAATAGTGTTCAAATTGATGTATTATAGATCCACAACGAATCAACAAGGCTAGTTAATCACCAGGTTAGTCTATGTACTCATCTCCTTGTTTATTGTTGAGAGTTAAGTAAAAACCAACGCCTATCTACAAGGAGGATAGTAGTAGAGACAACATAATCAAATTGAACACTATAATAGTGTTCAAATTGATGTATTATAGATCCACAACGAATCAACAAGGCTAGTTAATCACCAGGTTAGTCTATGTACTCATCTCCTTGTTTATTGTTGAGAGTTAAGTAAAACCAACGCCTATCTACAAGGAGGAGAGTAGTAGAGACAACATAATCAAATTGAACACTATAATAGTGTTCAAATTGATGTATTATAGATCCACAACGAATCAACAAGGCTATTAATCACTAGGTTAGTCTATGTACTCATCCCCTTTTTTTTTTTTATTGAGAATTAAGTAAAATTAACGCTATCTACAAGGAGGAGAGTAGTAGAGACAACATAATCAAATTGAACACTATAATAGTGTTCAAATTGATGTATTATAGATCCACAACGAATCAACAAGGCTAGTTAATCACCAGGTTAGTCTATGTACTCATGTCCTTGTTTATTGTTAAGAGTTAAGTACAACCAACACTTATCTACAAGGAGGAAAGTAGTACAGACAACATAATCAAGATGAACACTATTATAGAGTTCAAATTGGTGTATTATACATCCACAACGAATCAACAAGGCTATTCATCACTAGGTTAGTCTATGTACTCATCCCCTTTTTTTTTTGAGAATTAAGTAAAAACGCTATCTACAAGGAGAGAGTAGTAGAGACAACATAATCAATTGAACACTATAATAGTGTTCAAATTGATGTATTATAGATCCACAACGAATCAACAAGGCTATTAATCACAGGTTAGTCTATGTACTCATCCCCTTTTTTTATTGAGAATTAAGTAAAATTAACGCTATCTACAAGGAGGAGAGCAGTAGAGACAACATAATCAAATTGAACACTATAATAGTGTTCAAATTGATGTATTATAGATCCACAACGAATCAACAAGGCTATGTAATCACCAGGTTAGTCTATGTACTCATCTCCTTGTTTATTGTTGAGAGTTAAGTAAAATCAACGCCTATCTACAAGGAGGAGAGTAGTAGAGACAACATAATCAATGGAACACTATAATAGTGTTCAAATTGATGTATTATAGATCCACAACGAATCAACAAGGCTAATTAATCACCAGGTTAGTCTATGTACTCATCTCCTTTTTATTGTTGAGAGTTAAGTACAACCAACGCCTATCTACAAGAGGAAGTAGAGACAACATAATCACATGAACACTATAATAGTGTTCAAATTGATGTATTATAGATCCACAACGAAAAACAAGGCTAGTTAATGTTAGTCTATGTACTCATCTCCTTGTTTATTTGAGAGTTAAGTTCAACCAACGCTATCACAAGGAGGAGTAGTAGAGACAACATAATCAAATTGAACATATAATAGTGTTCAAATTGATGTATTATAGATACAAATCAACAAGGCTAGTTAATCACCAGGTTAGTCTATGTACTCATCTCCTTTATTGTTGAGAGTTAAGTAAAACCAACGCCTATCTAAAAGAAGGAAGTAGTAGAGACAACATAATCAATTGAACACTATAATAGTGTTCAAATTGATGTATTATAGATCCACAACGAATCAACAAGGCTATGTAATCACCAGGTTAGTCTATGTACTCATCTCCTTGTTTATTGTTTAGAGTAAAAGTACAACCAACAACTATCTACAAGGAGGAGAGTAGTAGAGACAACATATCAAATTGAACACTATAATAGTGTTCAAATTGATGTATTATAGATCCACAACGAATCAACAAGGCTAGGATCAGGTTAGTCTATGTACTCTTGTTTATTGTGAGAGTTAAGTAAAAACGCTATTACAAGTAGACAACATAATTACATTGAATACTATAACAGTGTTCAAATGATCAATCACACAACAAGGCTAGTTAATCACCAGTTAGTCTATGTACTCATCTCCTTGTTTATTGTTGAGAGTTAAGTACAACCAACACCTATCTACAGAGTAGTAGAGACAACATAATCAAATTGAACACTATAATAGTGTTCAAATTGATGTATTATAGATCCACAACGAATCAACAAGGCTATTAATCACAGGTTAGTCTATGTACTCATCTCCCTTGTTTATTGATGAGAGTTAAGTACAACCAACGCCTATCTACAAGGAGGAGAGCAGTAGAGACAACAATGAATGCACTATAATAGTGTTCAAATTATTGTATTATAGATCCACAACGAATCAACAAGGCTAGTTAATCATAGGTTAGTCTATGTACTCATCTCCTTGTTTATTGTGAGAGTTAAGTACAACCAACGCCCATCTACAAGGAGGAGCAGTAGAGGCAACATAATCAAATTGAAACACTATAATAGTGTTCAAATTGATGTATTATAGATCCACAACGAATCAACAAGGCTATTTAATCACCGGTTAGTTTATGTACTCATCTCCTTGTTTATTGTTGAAAGTTAAGTTTAACCAACGCCTATCTACAAGAGAGAGTAAGAGACACATAATCACAATGACTACTATAATAGTGTTCAAATTGATGTATTATAGATCCACAACGAATCAACAAGGTTAGTAATCACCACGTTACTCATCTCCTTGTTTTATTATTGAGTGTTAAGTACAACCAACGCCTATCTACAAGGAGGAGAGTAGTAGAGACAACATAATCAAATTGAACACTATAATAGTGTTCAAATTGATGTATTATAGATCCACAACGAATCAACAAGCTATAGAATCACCAGGTTAGTCTATGTACTCATCTCCTTGTTTATTGTTGAGATTAAGTACAACCAACTATCTACAAGAGGAAGCAGTAGAGGAACATAATCAAATGAACACTATAATAGTGTTCAAAATTGATGTATTATAGATCCACAACGAATCAACAAGGCTAGTTAATCACCTAGGTTAGTCTATGTACTCATCTCCCTTGTTTATTGTTGAAAGTTAAGTACAACCAACGCTATCTACAAGAGGAAAGAGTAGAGACACATAATCAAACACTATAATAGTGTTCAAATTGATGTATTATAAATCACAACGAATCAACAAGGCTAGTAATCACCAGGTTAGTCTATGTACTCATCTCCTTGTTTATTGTTTTAGAGTTTAATACAATCAACGCCTATGTACAAGAGGAAGTAGCTAGAAACAACATAATCACATTGAATACTATAATAGTGTCAAATTGATGTATATAGATCCACAACGAATCAACAAGGCTAGTTAATCACCACGTAGTCTATGTACTCATCTCCTTGTTTATATTGAGCAGTTTAAGTACAACCAACGCCTATCTACAAGGAGGAGAGTAGTAGAGACAACATAATCAAATTGAACACTATAATAGTGTTCAAATTGATGTATTATAGATCCACAACGAATCAACAAAAGCTTATTAATCACCAGGTTAGTCTATGTACTCATCTCCTTGTTTATTGATCAGAGTTAAATAAAACCAACGCCTATCTACAAAGTAGGAGAGTAGTAGAGACAACATAATCAAATTGAACACTATAATAGTGTTCAAATTGATGTATTATAGATCCACAACGAATCAACAAGGCTATTAATCACCAGGTTAGTCTATGTACTCATCTCCTTTTGTTTAT